>PVJI01003294.1:0-127152 GCA_004026765.1 Micronycteris hirsuta
GAATTTTATAAAAATATATATTGTATATTTAGTAATATTTATATTAAATAGTATATGTTTGTATTAATATATTAACATACAATATATTCCACTACTAAAATTGTATACTTAAATATAAATTATTCCATATACTTATTAAATATATTAAATATTAATAATAGAATTAGTGGGTAATATATTGGGTATACGATTATCACTATAAGAAACTACAAAAATTTTTTCTGATGTAGTTATACTATTTTATTGTCTGACAAGAAATTTATAATAATTAAAGTCCTCCACATCCTCACTAGTACGCAGTATTACCACATTTTTAATTTTGGCTATTCTTGTGTGTTTTAAGTGGCATTAATTTGAATTTATGAAGAATAATTATGTTGATCATATTTTCATACACATTTAGACAATCTTATAGCTTTTTTTATTCTTGTATTATTTTTGCATTTTAACTGGCTATTTATCTATTATGAACTTCTAAGAGTTCTTTACATATTCTGAAAACAAATATTTTCATAGATATATGTGTAGTATTTTCTCAGATATATGTGCAGTATATTTCTCCCAAATGTGTAGTATTTGTCTTTTAGTTTTCATAAGGAGGTATTTTGAAGAATGTAATTGTGTAATTTTAATTAAGTTCCATTTAGAAATATTTTATTTTCGTTGAATTTTCTTGTTCTTCTAAGAAAATTTTACTTCAGTTATACATTCTACTGTTATTTCTGGATTTATTATTTTAGCTTTTATATTTTGTCTATAATCTACCTCAAATTCAATATTGTCTTTGGATTTATAAAATATTTGGGATTTTTTTAATAGAGATATCCAGCCCTGGCCAGGTGGATCAGTTGGTTGGAGAGTCATCCCATAAACCAAAAGGTTGCTGGTTCAATCCCCGGTCAGGGCACATACCTAGGCTGTGGGTTCAACCCCCATTCAGGCATGTATAGGAGGCAGCCCAATGTTTCTTTCGCACATCAATATCTCTCTCTTTCTCTCCCTCTCTTCCCCTCCTCCCTCTGTCTTCTGTCTCCCTTATGATATTACCTGGAAGTTTGTCCTTTTTTCTTTCTTTTTTTTATTGTTATTCAAGTATAGTTTTCAGTCTTTTAGTTTTTTCAAAAATAAATGTAATGTATGCTACATACTTGCATATTTGGGCTTTATATTATGTTCCATCTCTTCATTTATTTATTTATATGCAAATACCATGTTCTTTTCATTTTTTGTAGCTGTACAGTAAGCCTTGAAATAAAGTGTTATGACTCCTTCAAATTTGTTTTTCCCTTCAAAATTGTTTTTTAATTGAATTTGTTCATCATCAAGTTTCTTTCATTTGCAATACAAGTTTTAGATTCAGTTTGTCAGTTATAAAAATGTTGACTTTTACTATTATATTTGTATATTAATTTGAGGTAATTTATATCTTGACTACATTGAATCTTGCGAATAATGAAGATGTCTATATTTCTATTTATTTAAATTATAGGCAAATTTTCTTTCTATTTTTTAGTTTTTATAAAGGTCTTGCCTATTCTTCTTTAAATGTATCCTAAATATTTTAAATATCTTGATTTTTCAAATGTTTCTTTACACATTGATATTTCATTTTTATGGCAGTATAGAGAGAAATCAACTTTTTGTATACATATTTGCATAATGAAAAAATAGCTATTTTTGTGTATTTATTAAAGTTATTGGTTTTCCTTTCCAGTCTGCATACAATTCTTTATTTCTCAATTGTATTGGCTGGGACTTTCAGCCCAATTGTGTTTTTTTTTTTTTTTTTTAAGGAAAAAAAAAGGAGAAGAGACACCATTTTCTTTTTCCAGGATTTAGTAGAAAAACATTCATTCTCTCAATTCTAAGTATAATATCAGCTGTGGGTTATATTTAGATGCCTTAATCACACTAGGTTTCTTTCTATTGCTTTGTGGAAAATTTTTATGATGGAAGTCTGTTAAATATTGCCAAATATTTTTCTACATCTCTTGAGATAGTATTTTTCTTTTGTTTTCTAAATTCTTCTTTTTATAAATGTGGTTTACTGAACTTATGGTCCTGAGTTATAAACCGTACTTGTTCATTATGCATTATCTTTGTTAAGAAAGAGAAGCTAAAATCTCCCATTATAATTACAATTAATTATACTGGTTGAATGTCCCTATAAAATATCTATACTTAAATCACCTATGAAATGTTCTGTTTACTGTCTACATTTTATTCCTTCCTTTTAATATGCAGTCTTTTTTTAAAAGTTGTAATTCTTCTTTTGTTGTTGGATATTGTGGAAGAGGGAGAAAGGAAGGGGAGAAGGGGAGAGAGGGCGTGGGGGAGGGAGGGAGAGAGAGATGGAGAAAGAATTAGATGAATTATCTTTCTCCAAAGAGGTTTATCATTTGGATTTAGCCTTTCTTTTGTTCTTAGTTCTAGAATTGTGTTCCTGCTTCTAGGGCCTGGTCATTACATCTAGGGACAGTCCTTGGTGAAGTCTCAAATGAAAGTTGAATGTGCCACCAAGTCTGTGGCTCTTTGTCAGAGGTTGAACATTCTCTGCCCTCAAAATGCAGAAATTAGTACTAAACACTTTTAGCTTCCCAGTTGGGTTTTACTGCTCTGCTTTATGGAGACTCACTCTGTATATGGTGAACTTACAACTGGGAGGGGCTCTGAGTGCAGCATTTCAGAGCTTGTCTGCATTTAGAACTTCTCCAGAATGCTGTCCCTTAATTCTAGCCATTTTATAATCCCCAAATCTTTTTTTTATTTTCTCAGCCACAGTATATTGCTGCTTTCCACTTCAATTGCTTTTCCTTTTCTGCTGGGATTTGAAAAAAAGTGCTGTCAGAGAAAAAAATAGACGTGAAAGTATATTGCCCATCTTCCAGTGATGATAGACCTCAAATCTTGCACAGTTTTGTTTTACTTCAGTATCTTCATGTTTTATACATTCCTATTGCATGTATTTTACCCATGTTACAATTCTTCTGTGAGCAAGTTAGTCTGATATAAACTACTTCATTTTGACGTGTCAAAAGCGTTTTCAAAGATTTTAATCTATTGTCTTTCAATCTAAAGATGTCATATGACTAATTGATTTTCATGAATGGCTTCAGTTAAAAATTCAAATTTACTTTAATTTCTTCATTTTGATAATCAGTTTTCCTAACACTATTTCTCATGTATTTAATCCATGCACAGATTTCCAATTAATCTGTAATACCACCTTTGCCATATATCAATTTCTCTAATGTGTGTGGTTGGGCATGAATCAGAATTTTCTTGATACACTTTTAGCTATCCTTATTAGAAAATATTTATAAATGTAGGTATCTGGTAGGACACATTTATTTTCCTACCTATTGATTTTTTACAAGGATGGCACAAATTCAATTTTAATAATTTTATGTATGTTTTGTTTAGTAAGATAGATTGTTCTTACATTGGCATCTGTTGTATTATTTGCATACATGGATTAGTCTGTAATATTTATAATTAAACTCTCCATTATATACTTCATGTATATATATATGTATGTATTTTATGTATTTTATAAAATTAATCACTTGATTAGACTCATTATATATAAGTATATAACATATGTATATTAGCCTAGTATCTTGTTCAGTGTCAATATATTCTTAAGAGGTTTTAAACTATTGTCTTTCAATCTAAAGATTTCATATGACCATAATTGATTTTTATAAATGGCTTAAAGTAAGGGATTCAAATACATCCCTTTTTCTTAATCTTTTTTTAAAATAGTGATATTTCTTTCTTTCTTTTTGAAGATTTTATTTATTTATTTTTAAAAAGAGGAGAAGGGAGGGAGGAAGAGATGGGGAGAAACATCAATGTGGGTTGTCTCTCACGTGCTCCCTACTGGGGACCTGGCCCACAACCAAGGCATGTGCCCTGACTGGGAATCAAACCAGTGGCTCTTTGGTTTGCAGGTGGGCACTCAATCCACTGACCCACACAAGCCAGGGCTTCATCTTAATAATCAATACTCCCAGAATAAATAAATAAATATATATATATATTTATTTATTTATATATATAGTTTCTAATTTCATGTGGCAATTACCCATGCTATCTATATTCTCTAAAACTGTTGATGATATTCTAACATTCACTGGCATTGTTATGTCATATGTTTATCAATACCCTATTTGTACAAATTTATGTGACTTTATATTAGTTTCATTCTTTAATTGCATGTTTTTAAATTTATTTAAAATATATAAATATTTTTATTCTTAACAAGAGTGCTGGTGAGCATAAATTTTTAAACATGTGTCTTTTTATATAAATAGTTAAGTCATTATACTGTCAAAATACATGATCATTAATTATGTAGTTAAGTATAGTTTCAAATATTTAGAGGTTTCATTATATTTTGAGCATAATTAATGATGTTGTAGAATAGTGTCACCAAATAAGGTAGAAACAAATACATACAAATACTCCATCTCTAAATAAACACCTGACCCACTCTATCTGCAGAAACATATATAGCTGAACAAATTCCATTTATGTGATGAGTGTATGCAGCGTATTGGACCTTCTTGTTCTCAGGGCTGTTCCTACTGTCAGTTCCCATTGTTCCTGTCTGTCACCCTGGATTAGGACTGTCAGAGCCCATGTATCCACTCTGCCTCAAATGATTTCCTCATTAGCTCCTGCTGTTAGCATATTAGACAAGATATCTTAATTGGTTTGTTCAGTCTTCCTTTATACTGCACACCCCAAATTTAATATAATAATTCTATATCATCCCATGTCTACTGATTAGACAGAAGTAATGACATACAATTTCTTTGTAATTATGAAACATGCTACAGAGTACAGAGTATATATTTTTGGCATCATGTATGTGTCATCTGCCCTAACTCCCTTTTATAGTTTAAGCTGTCTTATCACTAAACTTTACACCTCGTTAGAGTACAGTTGGTACAGGTCCACAATCACCAATTTGCATTTTTTAAATGCAAATGAAGTATCAAAAAAAGCAGAAGAACAAAAAAAGCAGAATTTCTTTTTGCTTCAAAAACTCATTTGATGACAAAATTGAATATAAAATAAGATTTATATTCTTTATTTTTGGACTGAATGGTAGTATCAATATTTTGCTATAACAACTATTATTTTGTTTAATTATAATGTATTATCTCATGCTGTTATAACTACATGGCATGTGAATAATACCACCTTTTAAAAAAACTGAAAATTCAAATTTTGAAACATATTTGCCCCCAAGGGTTTCTAGCAGTAACAACTAACTACATAAACATTTTTCTTTCAAAGTGCCATTTCTACCATTTATTGCTTGTGTAAATTTGAATAAGTCACTTAAATTTGACATTACTAAAGCTAATCATTATAAGTTAGAATAATAATTGTCTTACATCAGAGGAATGTTTTGAAGAAAAATAAATAATGTACATAGACTTTAAATAATTTGTGGTAGATAAAAATGTTTAAATCACATTTTTATTGTTATAAATAGTTATAGTTTCCTTTCTTCTTTTCCTTATACTTCTTCCCTTCACTGTTATATGCCACATTAGGAAATAAAAACAAAACACAAAAAAATAAAAATAAAATAATAAAATAATAAAAAATAAAGAAATGCTGAAAAAAATAAAAACAGTTCAATCAAGGATTTATCATTTCTATCTATTTATGAGGTCTACATTATATTATTGCTATCTGTTTGATATAGATGGTTATACTTGCAGAATGCCAATATAAACTACAGTTCCTTCACATTGGCAAAATTTATAATTTCTAGCAATCAAGTTCATAATTGGTTGTTATTAATAGATGGTAGAAATGGGAAGAATTATGTGATGATTAGGTCACTTAATTAATTTATTTCCAAAGGTATATTTTAATAGATTTCTTGCCACATCAGTTTTTCAGGCTTACTTAACTTCATTGTATTTGTTTTGCTTGTTATTGTGTAAATAAAGGAATGACAGTCACAATTAATAAGTCCTTTAAAAGAATTCCTCTGCTAATTCTGTATTAAATCTAACAGAGTTTTCAATGAAAAACTTAAAAGAATATATGTAATTCTTTAAATAATTTAAATATATATTTATTGAGAGAGAGAGAGATGAAGAACTTGTTTTTATGTCAGACATGGTAGCTGGGCACATTGAGAAATTTTGACTACTGGAGATGCCATAAGGTAAAAGCTCACTAGGGGAAATTCTTATATAAACACACAAATTAATAGCTTTGACAGAGAT
Source organism: Micronycteris hirsuta (assembly GCA_004026765.1). NCBI lineage: Eukaryota > Metazoa > Chordata > Mammalia > Chiroptera > Phyllostomidae > Micronycteris > Micronycteris hirsuta. Next base: position 6,258 of record PVJI01003294.1, read on the forward strand.
GTCAAAATATAAAAGTAAAAATCTACTGCAATTGCCCTAGGGAATGTTTAACCTTCATTGATAGAATTTTGTAAGATCCAAATAATAATTTGAAAAACATTAGAAACTCAAAAATCATAAAGATCAGCAAGAAAATATTATTAAAATACTCTTTCAGATAATGATCCAAAATATTATATAAGTAATCATGGAAAAGAAAGAAAGGCAATTCAGAAAGACAAAAAAATAGAATACCAATTTCTAAATTTTTATTACTGATTTAAAAGAAGTCACTTGACAGAGGAGGAAGAGGAGAAGAGAGAAAGAGGAGGGAGGGAGAAATTGGGGGCTGGAGGAGAAGTGGAGGGGATAGGGTGTGAAAAAAAGTGAGAGCAAGAGCAAGAAGGAGAGAGCATGGTATTGGGCTCTTATTGGACTAAAAATTTTTTAGCATTCTCTTTTCCTCAATGGAGAATCCCTTCTCAAAGAATTATTCTTTCTCTGCATGTTAAACTACTCTTTTAAAAGCACCAGAATCTTTATAGGCTAATCTCTTTGGAATTTATGCTTCTCAGTTCCATCTGCCTAAAAGCTTAGCTGAGTGCTTATTGAAGTAGTTTTCAAATAAAAATTAGATATCTTTATGTAGTAGATTGTTAGATTTCATTGCTAGTTGAAGTGCAAGGACATCAGACACATGCTGGGAATAAGACCAGGTATATAATTTGCAAGGCCCAGTGCAGAGTAAAAATTTAAGCCACCAGCCACCTGATTCTGATTATGAATTTTAGGACAGTAACAACTGCTCCCTAGACTAAGCTTGAGAGCCCTAAAGGCAGAGCTCTTGCAGGACTGCCCATTCAGGAAGCATATTCATGAGGCAGACCCCATCCAGGAGACTTCTCCCTGACCTTAGGGCTCAAATTGGAAACATCTATAGCCATCTAATCTAATATGGAAGCCCCTAGCCACTTGCACACCTGAAATGAAATGAGGCTGGTGCAAATGGGAAGTCCAACATTTAATTTAATTTTAAATTTATAAGGCGAAATACAAATTTTTCTGATAAATTCAACTTTATCAATTTTGTAGAATTTTATTTTAATTATTGAAAATGTGTTATATGAATTGAGGTGTGATCTGAAGTGTAAAACATATTACATTTTGAAGATTGAAATATGTAGTATGAAAAAAGGAGGATAAAATATCTCAACAAATCTTTAAATTGTTTGCATGACAAAACTTTGTTATATCAAGATAAATAAAATGTATCTTAAAAAATTATTCCCTGGCTTGTGTGGCTCAGTGGATTGAGCGCGGGCTGTGAACCAAGGGGTTGCCTGTTCGATTCCCAATCAGGGCACATGCCTGGGTTGCGGGCCAGGTCCCCAGTAGGGGCCATGTGACGGGAAACCACACATTGATGTTTCTATCCCTCTCCTTCTCCCTCCCCTCCCCTCTCTCTAAAAATAAATAAATAAAATCTTTTAAAAAATAAAAAATGAAATGTATTGTTCTGAAGAGAAATTAGGAGAATATAAGGAATAATAAAGAGAAATGGGAAATTGTGGAACAGTTTATTTACTGAAGCTAGTGAATACGTATCTACAAAGAATTTGGTCTGAGTTTGAAAAAAAACTACACAGAGGATTTAGATTTCCTTTTGCTCATTCTCTCAGGCAGGCACAGCATTATAACCTGGATTTCTGAGAAAACAGGCACCTAATTCAATAAAAATAATGACTTCTGTATCATTCAGTTGGATGTGATGCACAATTAATAGGGAGGCAGACTGCATTTGATACATAAAAAAACATTTTTAGAATTGGAGTCTGACATGACCTGAAATACAAGGGTTTGATCAGACAAATAACATGTTACAACTTTAGCTGTCAATATCAACCCTAAAAATAAGTTTCTACTCATTTTTTTCTTTGGAAAAATGACTAAAATATGTTAAGCACACAGTTTTTCTTAGTATTGCCTGATGTTTCACAACACAGCATATTCCAAGTGAGAGTGCAAACCGATATTTGCAAAATAATGTTTTTTGACTATTGCTGTTTTGACTCTTCATGTAGAATTATGTATTGTAAATTTGATTATTAGTGTAAGCAGTGATCAATCAGCATTAGTTATATGAACTTGGACCTGAAAAGTGAGAACATGTTTAAAAATGTTTTAGTTTCATAAAGTTCATATTATCTTCATTACTGTGTTTATTTACCATCACCATTATTGTTATCATCATTGATATTATGATATTATGATAGTATAATATAAATATATTTGGACTTCTAGAAGTAGAGACAAAAGAGGACAAAAGAAGAAACACCGGAAAGACAACGTTGTATTCTAGAATCAAAGAGCAACGTGTATTATCAGTTAACGAAGCAAAAGAGGTCACATGGAGAGTTTTCACCCTGAAACTAATCTCACCTCTTAAAACTAAAGAACTCAATAAACAAAAGACCATCTTAAAATCAATTAGCAAGGAAGACGATCACCTACAAAGAAAGGGTTATTAAAGTGATGGCATAATTTTCTATAGCAATTAATTACAAAAAGCATATTAGATGGAATAATTTTTCAAAGCCCTTGAAAGGAAAAACTTGGCATCTAGAACTGATTATCCTGTAACATTATAATTTATAACAGTTCAACAAGATGCTTATAAATTATTTTTAATATATGCACACAATGCAAAATTATGAATCATTCAAAAATTAACTAATATCTAAAATATGTCAATTTTGTTACCCTGAACTTTGAAAGAAGACTAAGACAACATAATACTACATATAACCACCAAAATTATCATTATATAAAATTTTAATTATCTACAGCTGTAATAAAGGCATAAACACTTTTATAAGGTGGGTACACACCAAGTTGGAATTGTGTTAAAAATTAAAAATATAACTACCATGTGATGCTACAACTTACTTCTGGATACATATCCAAAGGAATTCAATGCAGGATCTCAAAAAGGTACTTGCACAGCCACATTCATTGCTGCATATTTCACAATAGCCAGGAGAAACCCAAACGTCCATCAGCAGATGAATAGATAAATAAAATGGGTCTGTACATACAATGGAATATTATGAACCTTGAAAAGAAGGAAACCATGTCACATGCCACAGTGTGGATGAACTTCTAGAACATTATATTGAATGAAATAACCAAGTCACAAAAGGACAAATACCATGTGATTCTAATCATATGAAAAATCTAAAGTAGTTGAAATTATAAAAACTGAAAGTAGGAAGGTGGTTGTTCAGGTCTAGGCAAGAAGGTGGGAGAAAAAGCGTCTAATGTGTATAGAGTTTCAGTGTTGAAAGATGAAACATTTCTACAGATCTGTTGCACAGCAACATAAATACATGTAACAATACAGAACTGTATACACTTAAAAAGATGGTTTAAAAAAGGAAGAATCACAGGCACACATTTTCATGAAAGGGTTCTCAACATATTTTTAGATATGACATTAAAAACAAAAGCAGCAAAAGGAAAAAAAAAATTGTACTTCCTCAAAAGTTAAGACTTTTTTCCTTCCAAACACACTATCAAGAGTGTAAAGTGGGAGAATTTTGTGTAAATCATATCTCTGGACACATTCTGTTTCCTAAAATATACAAAGAATTCTTATAACTATACGAAGACATAAATAAACCAACTGAAATTGATAAAGGGTGAATACACATCTCTCCAAAGAAGGTACACACACGGCCTATGAACATATGAAGACACGCTCAATGTCAGGGAAACACACTCTCAGCCCACAATGAGATGCCACTTCAGAACCATGAGGGTGGTGATGACTCTTTTATCACTGGAATTTTCCCAGGATGCCGTGGCTTCTTTGAAGGAATTTATTCCTAGTGAAGGAGAAGGAGGGCTCTGAAGCCAAACTCGTGTAGTGCTGACTGGGTTGCTGCAGTTCCTAGCGTGTGGCCTGTGCTCAGTCCCTGATTCCCAAGCCCACTTTCCACTTTCCTTACAGAAGAAGGGAAACGAGACTCTCTCCCAGGCTCTCCGTGGAGACCCAGTGAGCTGTGAGGAAGTGGAGCACCACAAATTGCCGAGCGCACAGGTAGCACCTTCCCTGCAGGAGCATCACGATTTCCATGGAGGTTTGATGGGATGACGTTGTTGTTTTCACAGATTCTACTTCAGTCACTAGTAAGTCCTTCCTGATTTCTGCCTTATACACTGTCCTTGCAAAGTGTCAGTTCAAGTCTGTTTTTCCGTAGTAAAGGTTGGCTACAATGAAAATGTGAAACATTTTTTTTTTCCTTTTCTTCCCATTGAAACAACCTTAGTATTTTCCAAAGACTGATGTGCAAATCTCTACAAGATTCCATGTAGCCCGTGGAGTTGGACCGCTCGGGGCTGAAGCAGCGGTGGACCTCCAGTCGTCCCCACTGTGCAGGTTCCAGGGAGATTTCAGGGTTCACAGGCCTCGGAGTTGTGGGAAGCTGGGGTTCTGTCTCCTCCTGGGAACTGTTCATCCAAACAAGGACTCAAAGGCACACACTGCCAGGTGAATGAGGACAGGTGCAGGGACACCCACGGGCCAGTGTTTACCTGATGGTGGTGACTGAGGGCCCAGCACACACAGGGGTAGAGCCACTAATTTCCCTTCCAACACTACTCAGTCAGTGTTCCCAGCAACGCTGAGAGGGGGCTGTGTTACCCTGTTTCCCCACATAGACCCTGAAAGCAGAGAAGTCACAGGACGAATTCACACTGGTGAACGGAGGGTCCAGACTCCGTCCGTCACCCACCACATCTGCATCCAGTGCCTGACACCCTAGGCAGGGACACACTGGGTGGGCACATGGGAAGGATGCTCACTCATTAGGGGTCGCAGCTTCTCGACCACCTCCGCAGCACACACTGACCTCTGAGCCCATTACAGGGAGAGGGCAGCAGCTGGGGAAAGCGCGGCCGAGATGAGAAGTCTCCCTCAAAGTGCCCGGGGGGCTGGGCGACATGGGTGCTGCCCACCGCACGGGAGGAGAGCAGAGGAGGGCCTGTGGGCTGACCTGCAATTATGTGGGAGGTGAGGGTCCTGGCATGCGTCTATTCCCACCTAAGCTCTTTTGGGAGATGGAGGCAGCAGAGGGCCAAGCCACCTTTGGAAATGGACAGCTTGAGCCCCGTCCCATCGCTGCTGCTGGACCACCACCCTGGACCACAGCTTTGCGTGCTGGGTGAAGCCCGGGCCGTGCTCAGAGAGGTCCAGCCTTCCCAACATGACCTGGGCCCCGGAAAAGAATCAGAACTTAAACATGGGAAGTGGCATTGCCAGGGAGGGGAGGGGATTCAGGCCAGGGCAGGGCCACACGGCGTCAGAGCATCCGACTGGGGCTGGGCCAGGCAGTTCCGGAGACAGGGCTTCTCCTTTCTGGCCCCGCCCCCGTCCCTCACGGAGGGCTCCTCTCCTTCTATCTGGGTTCGGACCTCCCGTGTTGACTGTGGAGTCTGTGCCAGTGCCTAAGCAGGGCGACTGAACCCTCTCTCAGCCTGGATCTCCAGCTCCCACCAGCCCGGGCGCATTCACACCTGGACCCTTACAGCCCTTGCTGGTTGTGCTGTGCTTGTGCAACTAAGTCGCAGTTCATTAGTGGGAACTGTTTTCCACGCGAATGTAAATTTATGGCCGCATCTATTCACACGAGAGTCCGGCCATGGTTGTAAGAAGAAACAGTAGTTGTGGGGTGTTCTCTAAGACCCGTTGTTTCTGTGCCCAGTCCCCCATGCAGAGCAGATGGGTCCTCCTCCCTCAGTTGGACAAGATTCTCCCACTCGGAAATCCCACAGGGACTTGGTGTATTTCCCACACCTGTTATTTCCTATGTACACACCTTTAGCAGGTACCCCATTACTCTCTTGTTGTCCTCTTGTTCCAACCTCACTGCCTCCACCACCTTCCACATTCCATCATCCCCCTGAGTATGGAAGATGCTTCTCCTGGGAGAGGCACAGATGCAGACAGCCTGCCCCCGGAGGTCAAGCCTTCTCCGCCCTGTCCAAGGGGAAACCTTGGAGGAGCTGAGAATTGCCCAGCCCCTTGTCTGACGGCTTCCGGGAGGCCCCTCGCCCAGGCTGGCCTTGGGACTAGAAGGGACGGGAGGGCTCCCTGAGGATTAGGGAGCTGTGTGCACCCAGGAGCAGTTGGAAGGAGTCCCTGTCAATCTTGAAGGAGAGACTGAGGGGTCCCCTGTGAATCCATAGTGCCCATGACCTCCCGCACGCATCCTTCCTCTCAGGTCCCCTCTCCAAGCTGCAGCACAGACCCCAGTATAGAGACAACGGCCACTAGAGCATTTTCAAACAGAACCATCTTTATTCATAACTAACACACAGTGCCCCAGAGGAGCTGCTCCTGCCCCAGGCCCACCCCCACCCTTATGGTCCTGCCCTCCCTCCCTGCCTCCTATGTCAGTAGAACAGCCAGGATCAGCCCTGGGATGACAAAGAGCCCATGACTTCTCCGGGGGACAGCTGAGTCACATCTAGGCTGGGCCCCCTGGGGTCTGGCAGCGGGATGGACACCCCACTGCTCCATACTGGCTGCAGTGTCGCTTCCTCCAACTCCCTGTGACAGACAGGTCACACCTTCTCTTCTGACTCTGGGACCGGGCACCTCCCTGGCACCCCCGACCTCCAGGGCAGGCAAGGCCCGAGGCAGGGACAGGATCCAGAGAGAGCGCAGGGGGCAGCAGGCTGGTGGGAGAGGCCCAGAGGAAGGACAGGCTGGGCAGGTCCTCCTCATTCTCACTGGACCTGCCCCCTGGCTCGAGAGTCTCCCTAACAGGAGGGGTCTCTCTGGGAATGGAGGCAGCCCTGGGCCCCAGTACAGAGGAAGTGTACCTCTGACCCTGGGGAACAAAGAGGGGGCATCGAGCCCACAGTGGTGGGCACTCCTGACATCCTAAAAAGACAGCAAAGGCTTTGGGCTTGGACAGGTGGGCATCTGCTTGACTGTGGCTTTGGCAGTCAGTCTCTGGTGGAGATGCTTTGTCACTGACACCCAGCTGGGGGTCATGGTCATGCTTCTGGGACACTTGGCTGGCCGCAGACTCAGAAAGACTTGAGTCCAGTCGGGGTGCACCATGACTCGGGGGTGCCTGCACACCCTCCTCCTCCTTTGAGGTCAAGAGTCGTTCCTCTACCAGCTGGGAGGAAGAAGGGGAGAGTGACTGGCTCTGCACATCCATGTGAGAGGAGGAAGTACATGGGTGTGGAGACAATGGCATCGGGGGAAGCAGGAAGGGGATGACACTATGACTTGAATCCAAAACAGACATGTGGCTGTCCTGCTGTCCTCCTGTGCCATATTCCCAGCTTTGTGTTCTTCCCTCCACACTCTCTCCTTCCCATCACCTCTCCTTCCTGTCCTTCTCTCCTTCCTGTCCTCCTCTCCTTCCTGTCACCCTCTCCTTCTTACCACCCTCTCCTTCTTGTCGTCCTGCACTACACCCACCCCCAGAGCTGACCCCTTGGCATCCCATGCCTACAGGCAGGGGTGGGCTGGACAGAATCATGTGTACCCTTGGCCTGGGAGGCTCATTGCCCTGGTGTACCTGAGTGTTCCCTCCCACGGTTCACCTAGGGTCCTTCCTTTTCTGTCTAACCTAGGGCCCCTCTGTCCTCTAGCCCACCTGGGGTCCCTCCCTCCCATGGCTCACCTGGACAGGAGTGAGTCGTTTCTCCTGCTCCAACAAGTCCTCAGCTAGGGCCAAGACATCCAACTGTGCTTCTGGGGAAAGCAACTGTGCCAGAAATCGGGGGTGAATGACCTCCTCCACCTGGGACAGAAGGAAGAGGCTGTGAGCACCCCTGGCAGGGAGTGACCTGTGAGTCAGTAGGACCTGGAGGAAGATTGGAAAAGCAAAGCCCCACCCCATCCCCTCCTACAAGGTGAGTGTTTTACAACTCATTGTCCTCAGCTACGAACACTCGCACAGAGGAACGTATACACATACAAACACAAGGGCACACCCACACATACACACAGATAGCACACACCACGGTCACCACACGAACATGCACACTGACACACACACTCACACACTCACACACACACACAGCTCAGGAACAAAGAACAGATCTCAATCCCATCCACCTGGGCAGAACCCCGGTCTGGGGCCCGGGGTGCAGCCCTCTGGAATCCTGTAGACCCCGGAGCTCTGAGCCAGCCCACCTTGACGACAAAGTCTTCCTGGGAACACAGCATGTCAATGTAGCTCAGGAGCCCAGGGTCCAGGTAGGTCTCATCTTCCTGCTGTGAATCCTTTTTGTCCTGTTCCGATTCTCCACCTGACGGCCCCGGGGCTGAGAGGGCCAGCTGCACCAGCCTGTCCATGATGTCCATGTACCCTTTCAAGGTCCCAAGGGGGTTATCCTTGGGTGCCTTGGTCTCCAGGGGCCTCTGGGGTCTGCGGGTGCCCTGGGCCTTGGGTACCACCTTCCTGGGAATGCGAGCTGGGGCAGAGAGGGAAGAGGAAGGAGTGTGAGGGGCTGCAGCTTCCACCTCCTGAGCACGCGATGGCAAGGGCAGTGTAGGGGGACATTAGGCCCCTGAAGTTGTGTGACTATGGGAGGGGAGAGGTCAGAGGGGGCATCCAAAAGAGTCAATTGTGAGTACATGCAGAGCCACCAATCCTCCAAGGCCCTCCCCTACCCCATCCAGCCAGCTTCTTAGCAGACTTTATGTTGGGTCCTTTGACAGGGAGGTGGGACAGAGGTTATGAAAGCAGACCAAGTGCCTCTAATAACTGAGGACAGGTGTCCTTGGATATTTACTAATGATACAGAAGATCATCTTCCTGCTTTAGTGCTACTCCCTGAGCCCCCTATAAAAAGCAATCTGGTCCCGCCCCCTGCGTGGTGTGGCTCAGTGGACTGAGCGTGGGCTTCGAACCAAGAGGTGGCCAGTTTGATTCCCAGTCAGGGCACGTGCCTGGGTTACAGGCCAGGTCCCCAGTGGGGGCCACATGAGAGGCAACCACACATTGATGTTTCTCTCCCTCTCTTTCTCCCTCCCTTCCCTTCTGTCTAAAAATAAATAAATAAATTCTTTAAAAAAACCCACAATCTGCCTTTACAGATGGTCCACGGAAAAACCAACCACACTCCATATCTGTTTTCTGTCCGTGAGGTAGTTACGTGGCCTATGAGCAAACCCTTCATCTCAAAGGAAAAAGGTAGGGCAAGGGATGCACCGTGAGATACACATGGAAGGAAGTGGGTCTGAAGAACCGAGTTTCCACAGAGGGGGAAAATTTCAGGATAAGTCAGGGAACTGAACCCTGTCTCGGTGGAAGTTACCCGGAGGCCCTGACCCTGTGGAGCCCAAGACAACAAGCAGCTCCCCGGACTCAGGAGAAGTGAGCTCTGGGCTGGAAGGAGCGGGGAAGCCCTGGGCTGCAGCAGTTGGGGTACCTTCTAGCCTTGCTCTTGGAGAGGACGCTTCATTGGAGACCTGGCCACAGACTACCATACCAGACAACTTCATGGCTATGAGCACCTCTCCCCACTGCCCCCATTAGCTCTAATACAGTCAGTTCAAATCCCCTAGAAAGATACTCTGGGGTAGGCTCCAGGTGTCTGTAGGCCAGAGGAGGAGGTTTTCCTGTAACCCTTCCCCACGTGCCATCACCAGGACATACCCACTGCTCCCTGCACACACAGGTTGAAGTGGCTTGTCTCTCCTCTAGAAAGAACCAACGTGCTTGCGGCCACCCTTCCAGTACACTCAGGCCCTTCCCCTGAGCCATCCTGACCCCTTCTCAGCGGCCCTCCTGTCCAGTGCCCTCCTCCGTTTCCACCGGTTCCCAGCCTTCCCCGGTGACAGATCCGTGGAAGTCAAGTTCTCTCTCCTTCCTCTACTTCAGTCCAAACTATGTTCCCCAGTGAAAGTGTCATATTTTAATCCTAGGTTTTCAGAGATAGCACTGTCTCTAAAATACCCGCCCCCCAACCTACAGGCTTACCTCCTTCTGAAGCCATCCCTGCAGGCTGAGGTGCTGACCTCCGCTGCCCAGTAGCTTCCACAATGAGAAAATGCAAGTCCAGGATCCAGAGAGTGACCTGCTCCAACAGATGCTCAGCATCCAGTGGAAGGAGGAGTTTGAATTTAAACAGAAGAATGTAGGGCTCCAGACATTCTGCAGCGGGGGAGGGGCGGAGGGCAGGTGGCATGGGGGGTGGGAGTGGGGAGACATTCCATGGCAGGCTCTGCAGGTAGGCGAGAACCAGAAGTCCCTTTTAAATTTTAAGTGGTAACACAATTGGTGTGTGCCTCTTCAGGCAATTTATACATTGTTTTGTTTCGATTCATAGCACAAAGGCTTTACTTGATGTTCCCTTTATTTCAGTACTTGATCCAGCAACCTAATTTTGGGTCCCTCAACCTGCTTCCTATCTGACTCTTGACTTACTTCAACACAGGTTACATTTCCTGAACAAAAGCCAAACATGTAATCTGAAAAAATAATGGGCACTTAGGGCCACACACAACCCAGTGTTTGAAACTAGCGTTGACGGGGCAGATCCAGCCCGTTCCGCAGCAGTGTGCAATCAGTCTTTAGGACGCAGTCCCGAGGCCCCAGTGCCGTCCAGTGCTGGCAGCTCTGCAGGCTGCAGCCGGCCCGGCCTCACCAGCAGTCTCCTCTGCTCCAGTCTGTCAGGGCAGGCCCTGTAGCCTCTGCGGCCAGGACCAGAAATCACGACCTTTTGTTTCTCAGAGCAATATGTTGTTCAATGTTTAATTTGTTACCTTCTGAATGATCTTCATGTAATATTTTAAACAAGCAATACCTTTGCATAGCTCACAGGCAAATTGTGCGAAATAGGAAATGCAGTGAGGAGTTTTTCTCCTGTCTCTTTCCCCTGCAGCACAGTCGTCTTTCCCACGGGATGCTGGTGATACCTGGCTCCTTTAGAGCTTTCCAGAGATGGATTATGGAACTAAAAACAAATGCAAGCTATTTTTATTTTATAAAAATGCTCTCAACTTTTTTCCCTGGTTAATAATTAATATATGTCCCAATATATTTACTTTAGATGCAATATTCCTTAGTATATACCATAATCTATTGTCTTCCTACTGGTAAGGTGGTCCATCTCTTTATTTCTGAAAGCTAGATTTCTGAAACAAGTTCTACAGTCCCTTAAAATTCAAAGTACATGAAAGAATAAGTGGCTAAAGTTACCAAATAATGGATGCCCAATTAAATTTGAATTTCAGATACACAGTGAATTAGCTTTTAGGATAATCATGTGCCATGCAATACTTGGGACATACCTTTGCTGTAAATTGGCTGAAATTAACATTTAACTGGCTTCCTATATTCTACCTGGCTACTCTACCAGACAAGTAACTTACTAGGCTATTATTAGCTACTCCCCCCCCCCCCATAAGAAGGACAATTCAGAGTAGAGACTCAGGTGTACATCTTGGATCCAGCACAAAACACAATTGTACACACACGTGAAGCAGGCATACTCTTTGGAGGTTAAGGAGGTTTGTGAGAGCCATCACACAGCACAAACATCTAGTCTCAGTGGCGGTTAGGGCAGAAGTAAGGGATGGGAAGACAGAAAATCTGTTTCCATGTGTTTATGGGACTTAACATCCTAAGGTCCTGGTTTTCCTAGGTGTTAAAACTGCACTACATAAGAGATGGATGTGCACTGTGAAACAAAGCAAGAGTTCTATCCACCGTGTCCAACCCCCATTCACAGAAACCTTGTCCACCTGAGCCCCAGCTTGCCGGGCTGAGCCTGGAAGCCCTGCTCACTGGCTTCCAAGCTTCCTGTCTGCAGCACACACACAGCCCTGCTCTTTGGAATCTGTGCTCATCATTGCATGGGGTTCCATCTGCACGTGAATCATGGTGGCGCCCCTTAGAGACCTTGTTTGATCCTTATTTCCACGTTGTACATAAAGGCCAGGTTATCACTGTCCAAATGGCATGAACGAGCATTTGCGTTTTATGCTGTGAGAGGAGAGGATTGTTGGGAGGTTGGTCAGGGGAGACAAGGGGTGACAACTTGGGAGGAGTGCAAGCAAATCTCTTGGGAGACAAGCTTCAGTTCCTGCTGTAGTAGCAGAATTCTTACTAATGGCAAGGTGAAGGACTGCTCCATACAGTAAACATTCCCTGAAAAAGACTCCCATACGACACAAATTCTGCCGTATAATACAGAAAAGGAGGGAGGAGAGGGTGAAATTGTTCCCACACTGCCTGCTGTGTGAAGAGAAACTAGCCCAGACAGTCAAATCTTGATCAATATTATAACAGCAACCTTGCAATAGAAATATCTGTAAGTCAGCATTTATTGAAAAATCTCCATGTACTAATTAAATACACTAAGAAAAATATTCGAATACAGTTAGTGCGTTTGGAAATACTCTAAGAGTGGAGTCAGGGGAAAGTATCTTTTATAGTGTTTCCCAGCACTAAATTTCTGAATGTTTAATGAAAATGAAACATTTAGATTTGTCGGAGAAAGGACCTACTATTTTTAGAAACCATGGAAATGCAGTCCAAAGTGCAGGAAGGCACTTGTCCCCGTTTGAGGATATGTGCTTTAAGTAGACCTCTCCAACACTCTTTCAGGAGAGAGGCTCTTTCAAAGTTCATGAATTGCACAATCGCAACTTTAACATCCTAAGTGCTCATTTACATTCCCTGGTGCTTCAGACCAGGGCTCCCCCACAGAGGTTCCGGACAAGCAGGCTTTGCTGGAGAAGCTCTGCAGGGAGTCCCCACACTATTTCTTTCTTCTCCTGCAGAGACAGCCTGGTACCTTCCCCCGGTGGGAGCCTCGTGGCAGGCCGCAAGCACCAATGCGCACTGGGAGTGGAGCTCTGTCCTGCAACGGCTCCCAGAGTCCGTTGTGGCCAGTAGGCTGTGGTGGGCGCGCATGTGCTAACGGGGAAGGAAGGTCCCCAGTGGCCTTCCTGGCTGGCATGGCAGTCTCTAGAGTGGGTTATGTAAACAAAGAGCTAAGGGAAGCTTGGACTTTTCACCCCTCATGTGTCACTCCTCTTCAGTGTTAACGCCGTAGGCTGTTTGCACCCAGGTCTGTGTGTATGCACCCCCCCACCCCACATACAGCTCACTTCCGGTAGTGTTTACCAGGAAATTGGCACAGGGGAACTGGCTGCAAGGGGGGTTCAGTGATTGCTGGGCCTACACTGGGGTCTAATAATGCATGTGAGCTGTTAAACTCTGAGGGTCACTCTGTGTCTCCTGCATTCTTAATAATACAGGAGCTGCAGGCAGTTTCCCTCCTCTGAATTTGGGAATGGTGGTCCTGTTCAGCAAGAAGTAGCTCAAGTCACTGAACATAAGTGGAAGTGAGCGAAGCTTTCACGTATGTCCTGATAGTTTTACTTGAAAATCTCGACCAGCAATTACATTCAAACGGCACTGTTGTCAATAAAATGAGTAACTTGGCTGAATGAAGTCTGTTGTCAGATCGTGTAATTGCAAGCATAGATGGGGTTTGTGCATATTTAATTGGTTGGTGGGAGTTTGATATGTGTGTATTGAAATGTGTGAGTTGATTTTGTCTACGGATATTTGTGATTAGGGGAGGTCAGGCCTGTGTTTTTGTGAAAGTAAAGTTTATTGTTGTAGGTGAGGGTGTTGAAATTTTGGAGGTTAGGTGTTTTTAATTTGGTGTTTGGAGGGTGCATATTTCCATCTTCTTTTTCCCCAGTGTATTTGGGGATTTCACCAATGACTGGTTTAGAAGAATTATCTGCATATCCAAAAAGCGCTGTGTTCATCAGCTTGGAAGTATGATCTTTTTGTTTTGTATTTGGGGAATGTAAAAGGATCATTGTATATTCAGGGCATGTTGTATAGTTATGTGTATTTCTTTTTGTGATTTTAAGGAGCTGTCTATGCATATTTTAGTGTGTATAGGGCAGGTTTGTGACTTTTACACAATGGGTGGCTCTCGTATATGCTGGTGCCATGTGCTGTTTGTTTGATGTGGTGTCTGTGTGATTGTGTAGTCTGTGCGATGGAAGAGTTAATTCTGTGCGAGAATACAAGGGTGGGGGGTTTTGTATATGCAGCTAGTGTGGCATTATGTGTGTATTTGGGACATGATGTAGGGTTCTGTGTTTGCATATTTGTAGTGTGGGTACATTTGGGGCTTCTGGAGAGTTGTGCGTGTATGGGGTTTGTGTATATGTATTTAAGGGCCATGTTTGGAGAAATATTTGCTGGAGCTATGTGTTCATATTTTTCAGTAGGGGCTATTAGGCTTATATATTTTAGGAAGTGAGATGGGTTTCTGTGTTACATATTTACATATGTAAATATATGTTTTCATGTATGAGCTCAGATATGTGCCCATGTATGCACAACTTACCGTGAGTATTCATCTAGATATAAGAAAAATAAAATAGGATATCGGAACCATGAAATTTTAAACAGAAAACTATAACAATAAAATAAGCATTAACAGATGATTCTACTCATTGAAAAATGTTTTTAGTATCTATTTCAAACCTCATTTGCATGCATTTACTTAAAATATAATATTTTTGTATTTATCTTCAGAGCCCTAAGGTATACTCATATGTTAGTGAGCTTTAAGGAAAGCAAAAAATGTAAATGTGGAACAAACTATCAAACAAAAGTGAAAAGAACATTTTACTCCAATCTTATACTCCCTGTCATGTTTTGTCTTGGTAGACCAACTGTTTCTGACAGTACAAGGAATGTATTATCTAGAGCTATGGTTTCAAGAAGGACACGAGATTCAAAGCGAACAAGATTTGTCAGATTCGAGAAACAGGTGGGGGTGACAGTTTAGACTAATGAGTGAGATGGGAAACTGAGCAGATCGATAATGTATGATTATAGACATATAAGATACTGCATGTAAGCAAACCTGCATAAACTGTTCCACTTAAATGAACTTATATTTACTTTATAATACATGCCACTAAAATACTTCTTTTTGCTTTCCTTAGAACTAGTTTATTTTCATTTAATTTAGTTTCCTCCTTTTTGAATTTTTAGAAATATAATTTCCATTGAGAAATATGAGCATAAAGATATTTTGACCTTGATCTGAATTTTGGATCCCAAGTGCATAGTCCTAAGCAGGAGCACCTTATTTTTACATTCTATTTGACTGCTTTTGATTAATTCTAATATCATAACCTAATATCACCTAATTGTATTTTTAACTTTCTGTTAATATCTGACTATAAATGGAATATAGTTTAGTATCTGTATTGGCATAATGTTAAGTTTACAGAGGACTTATTCAAATACAGTAAGTGATAAATCAGACTGGAATCTTACCAGATGTCTTAAACATCAGTTATATAAAGTAATGACTATAAGCCGTAGCTGGTGTGGCTCAGTGGATTGAGTGCCAGGCTGTGAACCAGAGTCACCGGTTCAATTCCCAGTCAGGGCACATGCCTGGGTTTCAGGCCAGGTCCTCCATTAGGTGCACAAGAAGCAACCGCACATTGATGTTTCTCTCCTTCTCTTTCTTTCTCTATTCCCCTCTGTCTAAAAATAAATAAAATCTTTTAAAATATTCTATTGAAAAATAAAAATAAAGTAATGACTATCATTTTGCATATGCCAATTTGTGTTTATATACTCCCATGGTTTTATAATGATGGATATTAACCCTTTGAATGTGTTAATTACCAGGTATAAAGATGAATATTGGAGCTATTGTGATTCATTGATTATAAAAACAATAGTGACTCATTAAATTAACTCTTGAATGTTCTTTTGAATATTTCTGCCCCTATATACCATATTGATGTATGCAAATGCTGGCATTTTATTTACATGGTTGTTTTTATTGCCTGTCACTCTGTCCCATCAAATCTAAGTTTTATCCACATGTCGTACTTTTTGAAAGCGGTATGTCCATTCATGTATTTTCATAACTTTGCTCATGCTACTCTCTCTTAGTGGAATTCTCACTCTTTTGGTAGTTAAAAGCCTATTCATATTTAAAAGCCCAATAAAAATGTGATCTCCATTGTGAAGTATTCGAACTTCCACTAGTATAGACTAGATTCCTTCCATGACTACTGTATTTTTCGGACTCCCCGCCTCCAAATTTGGGAGGAAAAGGGGGATGAGTCTTATAGTCCTAATATAGCTTACCTGGCTATTTATATTTACATTGGTGAAATATTATGTTATTTATGTTATTAAATATTTTACCACATTTTTTGCTTCCAAATTTTTTTCCTATTTTCCTCCTCTAAAACCTATGTGCGTCTAATTATCTGGTGCATCTTATAGTCCAAAAAATATGATATTTGTTGTAGCACACAGCATTTGTTATATACCTATTGTAATGTTCTTAATACTTAATTTTTTCTACAAAACAGTTATGAATTAGCTTTAGAGATAAAATTGCTTAAAAATGTAAGTAAATGAGAATGAAGCTTCTTTTCTTTTTTTCTTCTTTATTGTATTATGTCAAATAAGCACCAGGTTCATTTTGTTGTCATTTGTTTTTGTGTGTTTGTTCTCATAAACCTAGACTTTACATTGCTAGATTGTGGAAGAAGAGAAAAAGACAGAGAAAGATTTCTGACCTGATATATGTTGATTCAACCAAACTTTATAACTTTGTTGAGAGCATAACTCAGCTATTTCACATACATTTCTTCTTTTAATATTCACAAACTGATTAAACACTGTGATCCCCACTCTCCAGATGATGTGATTGAGGTACATAAAGTAAAGAAATTTGATCAGAGTCACTCAGGTATAAGTGACAAAGGCAACATTCAAGTAGATCTCATTCAGGGGTATTCAACCTTTTGGCGTCTCTGGGCCACACTGGAAGGAGAGTTGTCTTAGGCCACACATTAAATACATTGTAGCACATAATCACAAAAAAAAATCCCATAATGTTTTACGTAAATTTAAGATTTTGTGTTGGACTTCATTCATGGTGACCCTGAGCCTCTTGCAGCCTGCAGGCCTTACGCTGGACAGCCCTGCTTGAGTCATGATTGGGGTAAAGATAGAGTCACAACAGAGTCACAGACAAAGCTGTCCCCATTGCTATGCTCCAGTTTCTAGCCATTGTATTATCTCAATATATACTTAAGTTGAGTTCTTTTAACTTTGTCTCCAAGTTAGAATTTGCCAGCAAGGGGGGAAAACATTTTTTTGATCTTACTCTACTAATACACCCTACCCCACACCTAGATATTTAAGTAAATTATGATCGTTCACACTATGTATCTCCAAGAATGTGTATCTTTGTTCTGTACTTCTTGAAATGGACATCATTTGATATATTATTCCCTGATGGTATTTCAATAAGTAATGAGTGACCTGCTATTATAATCTGTCAGTTATCAAATATTTCTTTAAAAAGACTTGCATACCATATTTAATTATCATCTAACTGGAAGAATGTAATAATTTTATTGGTTTTCAATATTTCTCTAAGGAGAATTAACATCAATAGCTAATGATTTCTTTAAAAGAATTCAAAATACAATTCAAAAAACGTACATATTGGTAACACTGTAGATATTTTCTTGATTTGTTCCTTCTTGGCAAAACATTCCCAATGACATCTTATCAAAAATAGAAGCCTAACTGTTTACTGTCATCTCTGACAATTTTATGTTGAGGTAAAGAAATCATGTGTGTAAAAGCCAGAATTAATTTTAAATTGCAGGATCACTTGCACGCTACTGTGGGATAAATTTACAAGAAAATTTGAGAGTGCCTATTCCTCACTTGAATTCAATGACACATGATTTCTCCCTGGAGCTTCAACCTCTCAGTGCAGAAGCCATGGAAGGCAGGTTGTGTAATTCATATGATGGGGTAATTGTCCCTCCACCACCAACAGTGACACTATGATGCAAATAAATTGCCCGTTTTTGAGCTTTGTTAAACATGCTTTCAAAAAGTGGGTGTACTTTTGAAAGAAATTCTTAGGTCATAACCATCTTTCTTGAGATACGCGGTTTAAAGTCACTTTGGTCTGAATTTTTAGCATGAAACAATTAAGCCATCACAAATATTTCTATTAACTTGGAAATTAGTTTATCCCTTGATGGCAGAAGTGGGTGAAAGTAGGAATTTTTTAACTGCAAATTGCACCCTGAACACATAACAGTTTGAAAGTAGATGACCCTCTTTGGGAAGCTAAACATTCTTCATTAAATTTATGTCTGTGGCCAAGAGGTTACTCAATAATCAAAGAAACAAAAGAAGATGTAAAATTTGTAAAAGAAGAGAGAAATCACAGGACTGGTTGAAGTTCCTAATCACCTGAAAATGTATAACATTAAATATTTACAACTTTTAAATATTTACAAATGTATAACTTTAAATGTAAAGTAAAATAATACTCTTTGAGAGCATTATTTTGGAGCCCATACAAATACAGCAGCCAAAGTATGACATGTTTTTAATTAGATGAATTTATCTACACAATGAAAATTATAGGTCTAGGTACCTCGTTCAAGTGTAGAATTCATGCAATTCATGTTTATGAAATTAACATTTTTTGTCACTCAGTGGTTGATGTTTATTGAGCAGCTAAATGAAGAAGGATTTTTTCAGTAGTCACAAAGGCATGCCTATGCATAGAACAAAAATGACAGTTCCTGGTTTGTCAACACACCGATAAATTATATGTGACAACATTGACCTATGTTACACCCACTGAGATCTGGTTATTTTACCTCCAAAAACTGTGGATTTTATTTTATTTGTTTTAGTCTCTGTAATACTTCTTTCCTTTACTTCAGTTTTCATAACAAAGTTTCCTAAAGTTGTCATCACCTCTTTACATATTAAAGTTTAAAAGAGGATTTGGCAAAATGTAATGACTTAGCATGATCCCTCCCTTTTTTAACTGAAGCAGAATGAGGATTCAAAAATGTAACTACTATTGATAAGTGTGATCTGATTTCAGAAGATCTCTGAATATTTGGCAGCTGACATGAAGTTTATATTGGTCCTTAGAGATTCAAAATAAAAGAAGCAAATTAGATGCAAGAGCTAAAAAAGTAAGTATTTATATGTCCATATTTTGGTAAGGAAAAGCAGATGGTTTATGGAACACTCTGGAAATGCACAAGAGTTATGCTGTTTAATAGTTTAACAAGAAGAAAAAGTAAAAGAGGTAACAGTGTGAGAAGTAGCTTCCATAAAAACTCATCAAACCATTGGTAGATCCTAATTTTTCATAAAGCGATGGTACTGTATACAATTTATCCACAGTAAATATGGAAACAAACAGATGTTCGCATCATGGATTCCCCTTCAAAGAGGACATGGCAGAAAGCTGAATTCATAGCAGCCATGACTTTCCCTGCCTGTACTCTATGCCATTTTCCATTTTCTATGCCTTCCCTAAAATAGCTTAAATACATAATATCATTTTGCTGGCACTTTTTAGGTTTGTAGGGGCTTGTTGACAACAGGAAAGTTTGCCCAGCAAATCTGGATGGAAAGACATAAATGAGTAGATAAAGTCTCTCAGTACATTTCTTCTCTAGACAGTATTAAAATTTGCACTTTGCCCTGGCTGGTGTAGCTCAGTGCATTGAGCGCGGGCTGGGAACCAGAGGGTCCCGGTTCGATTCCCCCTCAGGGCACATGCCTGGGTTGTGGGCCAGGTCCCTGTGGGGGCCATGTGAGAGGCAACCATACATTGCTGTTTCTCTCCCTCTCTGTCTCCCTCCCTTACCCTCTCTCTAAAATAAATAAATAAAAAATAAAAATCTTAAAAAAAAATTTGCACTTAACATCCATCTTGCACTGAACCAATGAGACTTAATAATCTTTAACAAAAAATCATCATGCAGTTTGCCACAATAATAATCAATAGGTTTTATTACTTTCTTTCCTTGAGAGAAGAAGAATATGAAATTAAAATTTAGGTGGAAATATCTATAGAAATCATGTAAATGTGTTTTATATCCAATTTCATAGCATATTTATGCTTTGTAGTGTTCAGTCTGAGTTGATAATGTATCTTTGAGAAAACTGTCTTGGAATACTACTCACCTTTTTTACAGGTGTAGCTAATAATTGATTATAATCATGCATATTGAATACTGGAAAAAACATAACTCATTTGGAACATGCATAGTGATTTTAATAAAACAGTTGCTTACAAAGCTAAGTCATTTTGAAAAATGGCTTTTCTTCTTTAATGTACCAGTTGTTGAGCTTATAGAATTAAAAAGTATACAGTTTCATAGCTTCTTAGTTAAGCCTCTTCATAACTTCAGTTAAGTAGTCATGAGCTGTGCTAAAAAATAAAGTCTGAGGCAGTACTGACCAATAAGAACCACTGATGGCAAGTGTTCACTGTTTATCACATCTGTAATAAATTTCTACAGGGCACAAGAGAGTGTAGGCAGGGAAATTGTGCTACAAGTCTGATAAAATGTCATTACCTCCGCTGGAAAAGGGTTATTTGAGAACTTGCCCAGCAGAGTTGTCAACAGCGAGACTCAGGAGTGAGATTTCCAGGATCTGAACCCGGGCTCTGCCCATTTCTGACCATGGGCCCCTGAGACAATTATCTAAGCTCTCTGTCCCTCATTCCATTGTCTGCCCAATGGGGACCATAACAGTGTCTCTCTCACAAGCTTGTTATAAGACTTAAAGGAGTTAATATTTATGAATTATTATAGTATTGACTGGGACTTGTTAAGCTGTCTGGAAGTGCTATCTAAATCAACATCCATTAAAGACTGAAAATTATTTTTTAAGTAAAAGCAACAGAGGTGTGTGTGCGGTCAAGTTCACAGCACTGTTGGACTTGAAGATATATTTAAGTTGGAATATTTGAACTAGCAAGACATGCTCATTATTTAAATCAATTTTGGATAGAAGTAGAAGGCAATACTATTTTATCCAATTATAACGCATAATGTATTGCAACAGAGTACATTTTAGTACCATAAATTTCATATAAATGGTGCACACATTATTAGAGTATCTTGTATTTAAAATACACTTTGTTGTAATAATCCTGTTTTACATGGTTAAACTGAGGTTCATAGATTTTAACAATTTATCTGAAGGTGATTGTAATTGCAATATCTGGACTTAAACTTCCATTTTAAATTTCTATTTTAAAGACAGTAGCGTTTACTAGCTCTGTGACGTTGGAAGAAACATTGGTTTTTAATGCCTCACTTTGAAAATCTTCAAAATATAAACATCCCTGTGTTGCAGGATTATTGAAAGTACAAAAACCCTAGTGTTTGAGGCATCTGATACACTCGACATGCTAAGTAAAGGACAACTATGTTTCACTTGGTTTATGTTAGTTCACAAATACTGTGTAGAGGGTACAACATGTGTGTGAAGAGGAAAGGAGGATGATGACAGCCTTTTCAGAAGCCCCGGAGTAATGGCTGTTGTTTATTGAGTTATTTCCATGAAAAGTACCATTCTAATACTTTAGAAGTATTGCTTTATTTAAAAAAAAAAAGAAGTATTGCTTTATTTAATCTGATAATAAACCCAAAAGACAAGCACTATGATTTTCCAGACTTTGCATGTGAGGAAACTGTGGTATAAAACTATTAAGTAACTTGCCTCTGTAGTCACAGCGGAGAGCAATTGATCCCGCAGTGTGCAGCCACAGTAAGCATTGTACGTGGGGCTGCCCCAGCAGACACTGGAGAAGAACTAATGCACAAATAACTAACTCTTATAATCCATTCAAGGTTTCCAGATTAAGACTAAGTTACTTTAGCTGGTGTATTCACTGCAAACTATTTGTTAGGGAGGCAAAACACATCTTTGTGACTGTCAGTCTCTTTTTCAGTTGGTTCATGTTGATTTTGTCATTGAATGACCTAACCTTTCAGAGAAGACGATTCAGAACTATGATATTGCAAAAACAAACTGATCTCTTCTGTTTGCTCTTATATAAACATCTCCTTAGATGTAGCATCATCTTGAAGGAATTGAACTGTTTTTGAAGTTAAACAAGCAAATGACTGTAGAATCTGGAGATCTGATAATTTCGTGTAATGATGAAATATAAAATTTTGTGAATCTAGCACTGCTGACTGCTTTCTCCTCACTGATGTATCTTCTGATAGTTAAGCACAATAAGGGCCCTTCATTCTGTAGTTCCCAGTCTATTTATCTGTGAAGATTGATCTCCTGTGCTACGTAATAACGGCAGATGCCCTCTAACATTTTATGCTTTCTCTTCACTTGTTTATTCCATAGCACATTGCCACTGGCTATTTGTCAAGTAAATTTTCTCTAATACCAATGCAGAATTGATCATGAATTTGCATTAATTAACCTGAAACCTCCATAGTATAAAAATATATACTCCATCCCTGGCAGTTTAACTCAGTTGATTGAGCACAGGCTGTGAACCATAGGGTCGCCAGTTCAATTCCCAGTCAGGGCACATACCTGGGTTGCAGGCCAGGTCCCTAGTGGGGGCCACATGAGAGGCAACCACACATTGATGTTTCTCTCCTTCTCTTTCTCCTTCCCTTCCCTTCTATCTAAAAATAAATAAATAAAACCTTTACAATTATATATATAATTTTAATTATATATACAATATATATATGTATATATAAACACACACACACACACACACACACACACACACACACACACACATATTCATTCCAATGAGAACAACGAAGCAATCTGGAATAGACAACACCAAATCCAACTATTCAAGTAGCCTCTCGGGTGGCTACTCCAATAGTACCTTTTCATTTCTCAACATGATAAAAAAAAAAAAAGAAAAAACAACTATTTCGATGTACATTGAAAACAAAAATTGGGACACTCTGTGTTATCTCATGGTACGGTCACCAAGAAGGTAGCAATTTTCAGTGACTTTATGAGGAGAAGTTTCCAAAAATTTGGAACGCCATCACATTTTCTGACCTGAGAGTATCTAGGTTCCCTTGTCTTTCAGTAAATTTTAGAAATATTGTACTGTGTTCTTACCAGTCATGAGCAACAACGCATGATATAGTTCTTTCTGAATTAAATTTTTCTTTGTCTTCAGTGAAGAATGTTGTAAAGGTGGAGAGTTTTCTCTGTGGATATGCTCATTGAAATAGCGACGCGGGGAACAACAGTTTTTCCTGAGAAATGGACCTTGGGCTGTGTGGTGCGTGAGATGCTGTTGTCTCTGAAACGGCCCCTGAGGCTGCAGTTGTCCCAGGAATCCGTGAGTGCGGAGACCGGGACGCGATGCTGCTGTGTTTGCTGGTCAGATTGCTTCACCCAAGGAAAAAGACCCACCTTAGTTAGCATACTAGACAGAATAATCAGTTTTTTTTCCATTATTCTTTTAATTTTAACAAAAATATTTTCTTCAGTGGAAACTCCTCCTAATGAGTTACGTATAAATACACACACACACACATCTTGAGGAACAGACCTACAATTGAGTATTCTTCAGTTTTATTGAGGTATAACTGACAAATAAAAATGTATATAATTTAAGGTATATGATTTGATGTTTTTTTTTAAGATTTTATTTATTTATTTTTAGAGAGGGGAAGGGAGGGAGAAAGAGAGGGAGAGAAACAGCAATGTATGGTTGCCCCTCACATGGCCTTCACTGGGGACCTGGCCTGCAACCTAGGCATGTGCCCTGACTGGGACTCGAACTGGGACTCTTTGATTCCCAGCCCGTGCTCAATCCACTGAGCTACACCAGCCAGGGCCTGATTTGATGTTTTGATATGTGTGTACATGTGGAAGTGATCACCACAAGCTAATAACATAGCCATCAGCCCGTGTCATTATCGTTCTTGTCTTTTTTTGTGCAGGTGTGTTGGAAATGCTTAAGATGTATCCTTGCAGATTTCAAGTGTGCAATTCAATATTGCTAACTATAGTCACATGGCTGTACATCAGCTCCCAGAATGGATTCACCTTGGGTGACTAAAACTTTGTGCTTTTTTAACCAACATTTCCTCATTCCCTTATCCCCCAGCCCCTGGCAGCTACCACTCTGTTTCCTGCTTCTATGAGTTGGACTATTTTTGATTCTGCATATAGGTGAGATCATGCAGTATTTCGTTTTCTGCATCTGGACCTGGACTCTCTCACTTCATGTAACATCCTCCAGGTTTACTTCATTGATCTGGTTTGTCTGTATTCACTGTCTCTGTTTCCATTGATTTCAATCTTTTATTTTTTGGCACATACATGCTCTCCAATATTTTCTAGGTTATTTCCCTTCAAAGAGTAACAAAACTGCTGATTTGGATATTTTCAGAACAGGAGTTTTGCGAGTTAAATTTACTTTTTACCTTAACCTGCCACATAAGTCGAAATATGTCATCAAGTCCAAATTATAAGAGGCAAAGGAGTCTCAACTTCTCATTTTTTAATAGCAACATTATTTAATATAGTAAATATAATAAATTGTCTTGTATCTATATGTTAATTGCTCCCAGTCACATTTCATTAGATCATATGGTTCACATGCCCTATTGAGTCTTTATGAGTGGAATTTTAAGTGAAATTACAATGATTTTGTGATTTGTATCTACATCTGCTACAAATTAGTTTTTATTACTACCAAGATTTTTACTTCTTCACCAAAGCATCTCTTCAGTAAGTCCATCCTGTTCACCTTAGAGTAGTAGACCAAATTAGTAGTCTTCCGGTTTGCATTTGTCTTGTCAAAGCTGTGGTAAGACTTGAACAAGGTTTCCAATACTAGAATAGGTATAAGAAATCATTTAACACTGAGATTTTTAGCAGGAAAATGGACCAAAATATGTCAAAATATTGGTGCGATTTATCAACATTTCAACATGTTGGTCTATGTGAAAGTGTTGGAAAAGAAAGCTAAGACCCAGCAAAGATTTCCATCCTGTGGCAACAAACTGTCAAAGCACACAATGACAGCAAGAAGTAAAACTCCAAATCACAAAGGGGAGTGTAGCTTCCACACTGTCAGGGTGGAATGGCGTGTACCTAGTCCACTCAAGGAATGGAAAAACGTGGCAACAACCTTAATGCGTCTTGTTTCCTTTCTAAACATGATAGGCGTATTAAAATGTTCAAGTTCTTATCCTGTGTAATTCGTCTTCAAATGCATTTTTAGAAAACAACCTCTAGCTACAACTCGGCTATAGTGACAGAGATTTTATTTCATTAAAGTTTCAACAAGATTAAATGATGGTAACATTCTTCTTGAGCATGTTTCTTGTTTCTATGGAAAGGAATTAACAAGCTGTTGTTTATATCCTCGGTGGAAAAAATATCAACTCAGAAACTGCTTCTTTCCAATCAGGCATTTCAGCATGTAAAAAAGCAGAATTGCATCTAATAGCCACGCCCCGATATAACTTTTGTGTTGTTAAATAGCTCTCTCCAAGGACAATATTGACAGGCAAAGACAGCTGCTAAGCTTTTGTGCTTTTGTTTTTTTAAATGCTAACCACTTCTTGTTTACATCATTGTAACTGAATTTGTTGCATGTGATATATACAGATAAATACACGTGCTTAAGAAGATTTTCCAGAGGGCTGCCCTACTGCTGTCTACTGGAGACCTATGAACTTGTTTATAAAAATGACAAAGTTCCACCGATCTGTGTATCTTTATCTCATCAATGTCTCTGGGTTGATGTAATAAATGATTTTGTATTTTTCTATAATGTTCAATTAAATATCTATGATCTATGTTAATGTTAGTCTTTTCTAGGTCTTATGACACCAGGTGCCATGTTTTTCTTATTCATTGTATTATCTCCTGACTTTTCAGTGGGCCCAATGCACAGCAGGGTTTAAAACAAAAATATTATCTGAATAATACACCAAAGCATAAATTATTTCATATTGGTATTTAATGAAAATGTCAACAAGATTTCTTGAGAATGACTATGTTCTACTCACTAAAATAAATAGTATATTCATTTTATTATACACTTATGTTCAATACACCTGGAAGACTAGAAAGTTTGGTTCTGACATCAGTTGCTGCTCTTCTGCACTAAAGCACTGGAGAGCTAATGGCTTCTCCATTGTTCTATCTGGATCTCCTGCATTTCTCCCCAGTTCCTGTGTCCCACGGGTGTGGAGTCTCCATTTATTGCAGGTACTTCTCACTAGCCACAGGGAACACTGGACTAAACTTATATATTCAATGAATTATACAGGCTTCAAATATTGTGGTATTTATCTTATTTGGTGGTGGATAATTTTCAATTCCTGTAAAATGTTCTCGAGCTCTTTTCTGAGAGGCACATGATCACCAACGCGCTGCTGAAGTCCAAGGACATCTGCACAACTCTCTCCCCTCTAACTCGGCTCTGCAGATTCTGGCCTACCTGGTCTCGTCTCTCAGCAGCATTACACAACTCATAGACTTATTGCGGCTCCACTTGAGCTCCCGCTCCGAAGAGCTGAAAATTCTCTCAGTGCAGCCAACTGGGACGATGATGAACTGGAACTCACCTAGTTTGTTTTCCACCCCTAAGGAATCACCAGCTTTTATCATTTGATATTCAGTGTCGTCAAAATTCTTGTCCTTCACAGAGCAGAAGATTTTAATTTTAATGAAGATAAGTTTATCAATTATTATTTTCAAAACCACATCTTTAGTGTTGTATCTCATATGTGTTTTCAATTTTTGTTTGTTTCCCATGGCAGTAAATTTGATTTCTGTAACTCTATCCTGGAGCAGAGATCTTTTTAAATTACTTGTTAAATTTGAAAATTTGCCGTAGATTCCTTTGAATTTAAGAATTACATAGACATGTCTGGCAATAGCCTTTTATTTCTTCTTTTTCAGTCAATATGTTTCTACCCTTTTCTTGTCTGTCTGTATGGCACTGGCTAGGTTATCAATACAATATGGAGAACTGCCATTCAAAGGCATTATTATCTCATCAAAATCTGGAGGTAGAATCTTTAAATAAATATGATATGCACTAGCTGTAAATACTTTGTAAATACTATTACTGTTCGTATTCAGTAAATATCTTAGTCTTTATTTGTTATGGACTTTATTAGATTTAAATTTTATCGAGTCAGTTTCTTTCACCCTTTTGCCTGTTCTTTATTATCCCAATTATGTTTGATAGATCAATTTTACATACCACATTTTATTTTTTAAACTTTTTCAATTACAGTTTGCATTCAGTATTATTTTGTCTTAGTTTCAGGAGTACAGCTTAGTGGTTAAACAATATCTCATTGTGGTTTTAATTTGCATTTCTCTGATGATTTGTGACTGTAAGCATTTTTCCATATGTCTATTCAACATATGTATGTTGTCTTTGGAGAAGTGTCTATCCAGGTCCTCTGCCCATTTTTTAATTGGATTGTTTGTTTTTTGGTGTTGAGTTCTATGGATTCTTAATAAATTTAGGATATTAACCTCTTAACAGATGTATCATTGGCAAATATGTTCTCCCATTCAGTGGGTTGTCTTTTCATTTTGTTGATAGTTTCCTTTGCTGAGCAAAACCTTTTTAGTTTGATGTAGTCCCATTGTTTATTTTTTATTTTGTTTTCCTTGATGAGGAGAATCAAAAAATATCACCACCTATATTTTCTGCCTATGTTTACTGCCTATATTTTCTTCTCAGATTTTTACGGTTTTGAGTTTAATATTTAAGTCTTTAATACATTTCAAGTTTATTTTTGTATATGGTGTAAGAAGATGGTATAATTTCATTTTCTTACATATACCTGTCTGATTTTCCCAACACCATTGAATAGACTTTCTTTATACCATTGTTTGTTCTTGCCTTGTTTGTCAAATATTAATTGATCATAAAGGCAGGAGTCTATTTCTGGGCTCTCTACTCTTCTCCATTGAACTATATGTTTGTTTTTATGCCTATGCCAGAACCATGTTATTTTGATTACTCTGGCCTTGGAATATAGTTTGATATCAGGTAGTGAGATCCCTCCAACTTTTTTCTTCTTTTTCAAGATTGCTGTGGCTATTAAGATCCATATAAATTTTTGGAGTGTTTGTTCTAGATCTATGAAATACAACATTGGTGTTTTGATAGGAATTGCCTTGAATCTATAGATTGCTTTGGGTAGCATGGACATTTTAATGATGTTGATTCTACCTGTCCATAAGCATAATATATGCTTCCATTTATTTGTATTTTCTTCTGTTTCTTTCTTCAATGTCTTACAATTTTCTCTTTTTTAAAAGATTTTATTTATTTTTAAAGAGAGGAGAAGGGATGGAGAAAGAGAGGGAGAGAAACATCGATGTATGGCTATCTTTCGCATGCCTTCAACTGGGGACCTACAACCCAGCCATGTGCCCTGACTGGGAATAGAACCGGCAACACTTTGGTTCACAGGCCAGCACTCAGTCCACTGAGCCACACCAGCTGGGGCCAGTGTCGTACAATTTTCTGAGAACAGGTCTTTTACTTCCTTGGTTAAAATTATTCCCAGGTATTTTATTTTATTTTTTTTTTAATTTTTTTTAAAGATTTTATTTTTATTTATTATTTTTAAAGAGAGGGGAAGGGAGGGAGACAGAGAGGGAGAGAAACAGCAATGTATGGTTGCCTCTCACATGCCCCTCACTGGGGACCTGGCCCATAACCCAGGCATGTGCCCCAACTGGGAATCGAACCGGGACCCTCTGGTTCCCAGCCCATGCTCAATCCACTGAGCTACACCAGCCAGGGCTCCCAGGTATTTTATTTTTGATGCAATTATAAATGAGATTGTTTTCTTAGTTTCCCTTTCTAATAGTTAATTATTGGCATAAAAAAATGCAACCAATTTCTTGATATTTATTTTGTATCCTGCTACTTTACTGAATTTATCAGTTACAATAATGTTTTAGTGGAATCTTTAGGATTTCTAGACAGTATCATGTCATCTGCAAATAACAACAGTTTATTTCTTCCTTTCTAATATGGATGCCTTTTTATATCTTCTTGTCTGACTACTGAGGCTAGGACTTCTAGTACTGTGTTATACAAGAGTGGTGAAAGTGGACATCCCTGTCTTATTCTCACTGAGTACGAAGTTAGCTGTAGGTTCGTCTCAGATGGCCTTTTTTATATTGAGGTATGTTCATTTCGTTCCCACTGTACTGAGAGTTTTTATTATAAATTCGTATCAGATTTTGTCAGAAACTGTTTATACATCATTAATGTGATCATGTGTTTATTATCATTCATTTTGTTTATGTGTTATATCACATGAATTGAATTGTGAATATTGTACCAACCTTGCATTGCAAAACTGAATCCCACTTGATTGTGGTATATGATCTTTTAAAAATATTGCTGGATTTGATCTGCTAATATTTTGTGGAGGATTTTTCCATCTATGTTTATCAGAGATATTGGCCTGTAATTTTCTTTCTTTGTAGTGTCTTTATATGATTTTAAAAATAGGGTAATGCTGGGCTTGTAAAATGAGCTTGGAAGTCATCCCTTTTATTGTATTTTTTGGAATAGTTTCAGCATAGGTGTTAGTTCTCCTTTGAATGTTTGGTAAAATTCACCTGTGAAGCTATCCCTTCCAAGTGTTTTGTTTGTTGGAAGTTTTTTGATTACCACTTTGATTTCATTACTTGTAATCTGTCTTAAAAGATTTTCTCTTTCAGCATGATTTAGTCTTAGAAGATTGTATGTTTCTAGGAATTTATCCATTTTGGTCAGATTGTTCAATTCATAGGCATACAGTCCATAATATTTTCTTATAATCCTTTGTATTTCTGTGGTGTAATTTGTTACTTCTTTTTCATTTCTGTCAACTTATTTAGGTTCTCTCTTTTTTTAATCTAACAATTTATTTATTAAAAATTTTATTGAGTTTATTGGGGTGATATTGCTTAATAAAATTATATAGGTTTCAATTCTATAGTACGTCATGTATGTTGCATTGTGTTCACCACCCCAAGTCAAGTCTCCTCCCGTCACCATTTATGCCCCCTTAACCCTCTTCTACTCCCCACCTCCTCCCTCTGCTGATCCCCATACTGTTGTCTGTGTCCATGAGGGCTTTTTGTTTTTGTTTTGTTTTGTTGCTTAATCCTTTTACCATCTCTCCCTTTTTGTTGTTGGTAAGTCTAATTAAAGGTTTATTAATCTTGATTTTTCAAAGAGCCAGCTCTTGGTTTTGTTGAATTTTGTACTGCTTTTTGAGACTGTTTCATTTATTTCTCCTCCGATATTTATTATTTACTATCTTCTACCCACTTTGGATTTTGTTCGTTGTTCTTCTTCTGTTTCCTTAAAGTGTAAGATTAGATTGTTTATTTGAGATTTTTTTGGTTATTGTTACTTGAGGTAGGCCTCTAATGCTACGAGTTTCCTTTTCAGAATCCTTTCCCTGTGTCCCATAGATTTTGGGTTGTGGTGTTCTCATTCTCATTTGTTTCAAGGTATCCTTTGATTTCTTTTTTGATCTCATTATTAACTCATCCATAACATCCATGCGTCTGAGTGTTTTCCTG
Source organism: Micronycteris hirsuta (assembly GCA_004026765.1). Classification (NCBI taxonomy): domain Eukaryota; kingdom Metazoa; phylum Chordata; class Mammalia; order Chiroptera; family Phyllostomidae; genus Micronycteris; species Micronycteris hirsuta. The sequence goes on from PVJI01003294.1 coordinate 36,728, forward strand.
TTTTTTTCTTGTGACTCATTTCAAGTTTCACACATGGTCAGAAAAGATGCTTGATATGGTTTCAATCTTCTTATATTAATTGAGACCTGTTTTGTGTCCTCACGTGCAGTCTACTCTAGAAAATTTTCCATGTGCACTTGGGAAGAATGTATATTCTGCTGCTTCAGGATGAAATGCTCTGAAGATATCAATGAAATCCTTGTAATTTAGTTTTTCGTATAAGGTGGCCATTTTCTTGTTGATTTTCTGTCTGGAAGACCTATCCATTGATGTCAATGAGATGTTAAGATCCCCAACTATGACTGTATTTCTGTCAGTCTTTCCCTTTATGTCCATCAGAATTTGTTTTATATATTTAGGTGCTCCTAAGCTGGGTACATAAACATTTAATAGGGTTATAGCCTCTTGTTACATTGAATCCTTTATCATTATGTAGTGCCTTTCTTTGTCTCTTATTATAGCTTTTGTTTTAAAGTTTATTTTGTCTGATATAAGTATTGCTACCCAAGCTTTATTTTCATTTCACATTGCATGAAATATATTTTTGCATCTTTGACTTTTAGTCTCTTTGTGCCTTTTGTTCTGAAGTGGACATCTTTTTTTTTTAAGATTTTATTTATTTATTTTTAGAGAGAGGGGAAAGGAGGGAGAAAGAGAGGGAGAAACAGCAATGTATGGTTGCCTCTCACATGGCCCCCACTGGGGACCTGGCTTGCAACCCAGGCATGTGCCCTGACTGGGATTGAACCAGGACCCTTTGGTTCCCAGCCCACGCTCAATCCACTGAGCTACACCAGCCAGGGCTGAAGTAGGCATCTTGTAAACGGCATGTATATGGGCCTTGTTTTGTTATCCATTCAGCATTCAGCTACCTTGTATATTTTGATTGGTACATTTAAGCCCTTTACATTCAAAGTGATTATTGATAGGTACATATTTATTTCCATTTATTCTCTATAATTATGTTTCTCTTTTTTTCTTTCTACTTCTTTAGAAGTCCCATTAACATTTCTTATAATAGTCTTTTGGTGGTAATGAACTCTTGTAGCTTTTTCTTTTCTGGGAGTTTATTTTTTCTTTAGTTTTAAATGATGGTCTTGCTACGTAAAATATTCTTTGTTGTAGGTCATTGATTTTCATCACTTTCAATATTCCACGCCAACTCCTCTGGCATGAAATATTTCTGTTGAGAAATCAGCTGAAAGTCTTATGGGAATCTCTTATAGGTAACTGTCTTTTTTCTTGTTGCTTTTTGGATTCTCTCTTTGTCTTTAACCTTTCCTTTTTAATTATGGCATGTCTTGATGTGGGCCTCTTTGGGTTCATCTTCTTTGGGACTCTCTACACTTCCTGGACTTGTTTATCTTTTTCCTTCACCAGATTAGGGACGTTTTCCGTCATTATTTCTTCAAATAAGTTCTCAGTCCCTTGTTCTCTCTTCTGGTACCACCCTGGACAGATGTTGTTATGCTTCACATTGCCCCAAAGGTCCGTTAACTATCCTAATTTTTAAAAAATATTTATTTTCTTTTTGTTGCTCCAATTGGGTGTTTTCTGCTACCTTGTCTTCCAAGTAACTGATTCTGTCCTCTACTTCATCTAATATTCTGTTGATCCCTTCTAGTGCATTCTTTATTTTAGATATTGTATACTTTGTATCTCACCAATTCTTTTTTAAGCCTTCTGTGTCTTTTTTTTCATTCTGTTGAAGTTCTCACTAACTGGTTTGAGCATTCTTATAACCATTTTTTAACTCTGCAGTTGTTGATTGCTTGTCTTTATTTCATTTAGGTCTTTTTTATGGATATTTCTACTGCTGTTTCATTTGGGGCATGTTTCTTTGTCTGCCATTTTGGTTGCCTCTTTGTGTTTGTTTCTATATATTAGGTAGATCTGCTATGTCTCCCAGTTTTGGTAGGGTGGCCTTATGTAGTAGGTGTCCTGGGGATCCAGTGGCACAGTATCCTTGATCACCTGAACGTGGTGCTTCAGGAATGTCCCTTGTTTGGTTATGTAAGCTGTCCCACTGTAATTTAGTGTTGACTGCTTTTGGTCCATTTTTGCATGGGGTTGACTTTCAGGCTGGCTTACTGTGAAGATCACCCTAACCACAGTGTATGAGCTGCTGTGCAGGTACTGACCACATGAGGCAGAATTCACCTCAGCAAGTTCTGGTGCCTGCCAATATCTACCTTTGGATATGTTACTTGTTAAGCTAATTGGATCCTGCTCTGATCCAATCTGAAGATCCAATTGTTATCTGAAGTTGGCCACTGGGTATGTTGTTTCTGAGGACTTTTGGTGCTGGTCAATTCAGACACTTACTGTGACTGACCCTGAGAACCCTATTTGGAGCTACAAAATGACCCATACTTTGTGGCTGCCTCTGCTGGGCTTGGATGTGCATGGGAAGGACCAAGCTGCACACCAAGGCTGGCTTCCACTAGCAGCAGGCCTGGGGACAGGTCTGCAAAAGGTCTAAGGTATCCAGAGATTTGCCTCTGCCTCCGCTGCCTGCCAGCTACCTGTTAGGGTCTGTAGGGTAAGTGGAGGCAGACTGGCTTCCTCACCCAGGTGTCTGGGTAGCTAAGGGGAGAAGTGTTCCCATAGCCTTGGAGGGGCCTGGTAACCAGTGTTCTCATAGCCTTGAGACTGGGTTCGATAAACTGATCCCATAACATGAAGTGGGCTCGCATGCACAGAATTATGTTATGTTATGTAATGTTCTGGTAGCTTTCCGGCTTTGCTCCCCTCTAGTAGTTACACAGGTAGGGACTCCCTGCTGGGGGTGATGATGATGCAAGACACACAAGGGGACAGATGTTACGATGGGTGTCATGCTGGGGAGCAAGGGCCATGACATGAGACATGCAGATAGACATGCAGCTTGCAGCACACGTGGCTCTCCCACCTGTGAATAAAGGCACGCCGGACATCCCAATGGCTCCGTGAATATTTTTCCATCTGCACGAATACCATGAACCTGCCTGGCTTGAAGGGTGACAACACAGGCTCCGTCACTAGAAGAGCCCCTGGGTTTCCAGTCACGATGGTGATGTAGGCAGATATGGCTCGCCTCTTTACACAACATTAAAATTACAACAAAAATATAGAACAACCACCATTCAGGAATGTCATAAATTGAGTTGAATGGAAGTATAACAACTGTGGAATTGAAGAAACCACATCCATCCACACTGATAGGAGGGATGCGGGTGTGGAATGGGCTGGCCCCACGCCCATGTGGATAAAAATCCAGAGTCCTAATGGAAAAAAAATTATTAGTGTAGTTGTTTTAAATTCTCAGTCTGATCATTCTAATAGCCCTGAATGTGTCTCTTCAAAAAATTTTTGGTATGAAATGTGACTTTTTTGAGATCTGGACATAATGTACTGGTTAAAAGAAAACTGTAAATGAGCCTATAGTAATGCTGTGTGAGTTGAGGGAGGCTAAGTATTTTGTCCACCTAAGATTAAGTCTCAGTCTTTTAGTGAGCCTGTACCTCTCAACTTTGAACTTCACATGTGCTTTTCAGTCATTTTCTACCCTCTTAGGGGGAACAGGTTGTCCAGAGAAGCTTGGAGTTGGGCATTTCTCTTCCCGAAGCTCAGCCTCTGACAACACCTGCCGGTGTGCTCTGGCTGACCAGTTTCTCCTGAGGGCGGACCTTGTGAAGAAGAGCAGAGTGCTGTGGCGAATTTCAAAATGGTTCACTTTCTCTCCCTGCATCAGAAGCCCAAGGAGATATTTCTTTGATCTTTACTCTGGGAACCTGGTGGAGCTCCCTGAGCTAAATCTCCTAGTATTGTTGGGGTGCCCTCATGACTACAGACCCCCAGAGTTTTTAACTATGAGAGTTGACCACTTTGATTTCCAGTATTCATCAATTACAGTTCAGGTTTTCCTACCTTGGCACCAGTTCCCATGGCAGTTTATGCTGGTGAGTCTGTTCTGGTAACCCGTGATTCCTCACATTCACCTGCCGGTGTCTTTAATCTTGGGGATCATTGATTTTCTTGTGTCCGCTCTTCCCTTAAGGAGCCAAGAAGAGTTATTGATTCTTTGCTTTGTTCAGCTTCTTATTTGCTGTCAGGGCAGAATAGTTATTACTAACCACCTTACATGTGAAACCAGAACCCAAGAATCCAAGAGTTCTTATACCTATAAAATGGATAAGGGGATGACAATAGAAACAGCTCTCTCAACTCCCTTTATTATTCTTTCTAATTTTCTAATAATAAAGGTTCTTGACAAAGCAGTTTTACAGCTTTTCTTTAGCCAATGTATTTATTTTATGACCTTCAGACCACATATTACCCACCAATTCATTCCCCCCTGAGTATATGTATGTTGTGTCTCCACTAGAGATGAAATCTATTTCTTCTTTCCCTTAAATCTGGGCTTGTCTTAGTGATCAATAGAAAGTATTGGAAAGGAAACTTTGGCACTTTCAAAGTTAGTTTATAAGGAACTTTTCAGCCTATGCCTAAATCTTTTGGAATTCTCCCTATGGTGAAGCTAGCTGTCAGGTACGAAGACAGACCACCCTTAGACCTTCATGCTGTGAGAAGCCAAGCTGGTTTGAGAGGCCCTAGAAAATGAGACACCATGCTGAGAGGGAGGAGAGGACCATGGTGGCAGACATAAGAGTGAGGTAGCCCACTGGAAACATGTCCTTCCTCCTGGTTGCCTCTACATGAATAAGATAGAAAATACTCAGAGAAGTCCTCCTCAAATTCTAACTCATAAACAGTTTTCCTAAGTGTTTCAAGAGACTTATTTAATCATCTTTGATTAAACTGATTTAAATACAAATCCAAACTTGCCCCTTTCTAAAACTGCACTTAGGTGGAGCCTTGCAGCCTTTCGAGGCTGGGCAGGTTCACTTGGGATTCAGGCAGATGGAAGAAAATGCGAGGAGCTGTGGGATGCCTGACATGCCTTTATTCAGGGCTGGGTGATCCATGCACGCCGCAAGCTGTGTGTCACGCCGTGGGAAGTCCTGACTCCCTTATATACTAAACACATGCAGGGTAACAAGATATTATATAACAAAGTGTGATTCTGTGCATGCAAGCCTATTTCAAGGCTATGGAAATACAGCTTATCGGCCCTGGTGAGGGAGCCTTATTGACTCCATTTTCCCTACAATTCTCCCCTTCAGAATTCCTCACCATACAATCTATGGGAGGATGTCTTTCATGAGGGTCCCTCGGCAAGGAGGGCAGAGCCCTGCACCCATATACCACAATAGCAGTGTAGGCTACAGCAACAAGCGACCAAAACACAAATGCTGCTTCCCAAGACAGCAGACCCAAAGACCCACAGCCATTCAGTGGTTAGGGATGCCAGACATTCTTGCAGGGGATCACCTGTCAGCTATTCGATGCCACGTGTCTCAGAAGCTAATGCCCATAGAGCTTTACTAACATTGTGGTGGACGTCAGGAATATATACACACCATTCAGCCCCTACTAGGGCACACACCCCCACCTTGTGATGCAATAAGCATATCCAAATCCATACGATTTTGCAAGGCTACTTTTCTTAATTGATATACTTCCTCACTCAAGAGGCTTGAGGAATCATGTGTTGCACTCAACACAGGGGCAGCGTGCAAAGCCAAAGCAGTTATTTCAGTCTCAGTGGGTATAGAAGCAGCTTGAGGAGAAAAAATAGCTAAGGGATAATACCGCCAGGGAGTATGCTTTGCCTGGTGTTACGCCTTAAATGCTTCCCTACTGGTTGGCCGGATTGCCAGAGTTTTCTGAACTCAAGCAGGTAAATCGGGTCATCCTCAGGTACAATGGCCAGTCCAGTTTCCAGACAGGTAAGGCCACCCATGTGAGCCATACACCCAGAGGCCCCCTTGAGAACTGCAGCCCACAAATCATCTCGTGCCTCCCAATCATGCTTCGGAGTCTGAGTCTGACACAGACCTGTCAGAGTCCAGTCCACCTGGGCTTGTCCTTTGAGTTTCTCAATACAAAGAACAGCTGGTCCAGCCTGCCCCACAGCCTCAGCCATGAGCCACCCTGAGCCATCCCACGTGGAGTAGCTGCTTAACGGCCGGGGCTGGTCATACTGCTGCTTTGCCCCAGCGAAGATGTTAGTCCAGGTCACACTCCACAAAGTATGGTCACTGTTCCACTGGTTCTGAAGCCAAGCCCAATTTGAGACAGAAGCTGGAGAGATGCACCATGGGAGGCCAGTCCACACGCTCAGGGGGATTTCATGCAAACCCAGCACGCTGATTGGTCAGCCACTGAGGCATAGGTATGAACCCAGTCCACTAAGGTATTACTTTGCACCCTAGGGGTAAAAAGACAGCAGTTATAGGTACCAGTAAAGGCAAATTACAACCCTCAGGCAATACACAAGCAGGCTTCTGGTCAGCCGATAAGACAGTGGCTGGCAGAGGGGGCCTTCCTGAATGTGAATACTGTACCTTTTGTGCCTCAACTGGGGGTTCAGCAGCTACTTGCAACAACAGTGGAGAACTCATAATGGGACATTGGGAAATCACAAAGGTGCTGTGAAAAAGCATTTTGTCATCTGCTGGCCTTGGATATGTCACCTTTAAGATTGGGGTCCATGTCCCAATCACTTAGGGCACTATTTGCAAGTTTCTTTCTACCCCTTCTCTCCAAGGGGCAATAAGAGCCACCCAATGCATGTGGGGGTGGGGGGCGGCTTTTATTTCCCAAGGCTGCATCCAAGTAGTTGTTTGCTCTCCCTCCAGGCCCTCAGGTGCAGGCAAGAGAATAGTTCCCTGTTTCCCTATGCCAGGTTTCAGCAAAACATCCTTGGTCTGTACCTGCCCTGAATTGGAGCTGCAGTCCAGTGGCACAAGGCTTCCACTGGAGCTGGGCCCCCCCTCCAACTCCTCTCATTTAGAGTCTAGAGGGCAGTCCATAAGTGTTTTGTCCAGCCCCCTAATGTAAGGTGGCAGCCACGACTTGCAGGCCCTGCTTTAAGACACTATTGAATCATCCCAGCAGCTTGGGGGTGATAGGCCACATGGAATTTCCAGTCAATCTGCAGGTCTTGGGCCCACTGTTGTACCAAGACCCCAGTAAAATGTGTCCCCTGCTCACTTTCAGTGATCAAGGGTCGCCCATAAGCACCACATAAATGCTCCAGCACATCAATTACTGCTTTAGCAGCTAAATGTCCAACAGCCATGTCCACATATGTGATTGCATACTTATGGAGTACAACACATGGTCTTCTGTCCAGCATGTAAGAGGCAACAGTGTAGCCACTGGGCAATTTCTGTTCCTGACAAACTGGTAGGCACCATTTCCAGCCAGCACACTTTGGCTAGAATGTCAGCTTCATCATTCCCAGGAAAAAGAAGGGGTGCATTGCAGGTCACATGACATACAGTGATTTGCTTCTGGTGGCCTAATTCCCAGAGGTCTTGATGCAAGGCCTGCCCCCATAATGGCCTATGCATAATCATCCATTGATTTGCATGCCATGTAGAGATCCATAATGTTAGCCCCAGTACAAAGCCAAACTATCTGTGCAAATAGTCAGGCACAGGGTTCCATTGACCACCATGAGCCACATGGCTCGCAGTTCTGCCCACTGGCTACTCTAACCTATGTCACCATCAAACCAGATCATGTCTGCTCTGGTTGAATTGCCACTGCAGTCCACACGGCAGACTGGGCCCTGCTGGACCCATCAGTGTACCCTGCATCTGAGGAATAGGTGCCCACCCTTCATGGAAGGGGTTAGCTTCCATTTCTCCTACAAGAGCAGGAGCAGTAGATTTTTCATCTATATGGGTAACAGGGCCCAACACAGCCTGTGGGGGGCTAAGTTGACAGAGTACTCCTTTGTTGCGGATAATCCCCCCACTTAGCCAACGTGGATGTCTGATCCATCCCACTGCAAGGTTTGGCCATCCCGGGCCAGACCCACCCTGCAATGGAATGCGTGGTCTTAACTGTCTGGGGGCAGATCCTGTTACAGCCTCCATGGCCAGCAGGGCAACATACACTGCAGCCAGTTGCTTTTCAATCAGGGAGTACCGTACCTCTGCTCCCTTCCATAGTTGGGACCAGAAACCCATGGGTTGGCATAGCCATTCTGATTGCTGCCACAGATCCCACCCAAAACTTTCTTGTGTCACATGCACATCTACCTCACAGGGTTTAGCAGGATCCAGAGTGTGCAAGGCATAAGCGCATTTAATGATGAGCTTTGCTCCTTGGAATGCTTATTCTGAGATCAGGGTCTAGTCCTAGTTCGCTTCCTTTTTCACCAAAGTATATAAGGGGCGAACAACTTGAGTGGGGCGGGGCACGAGCTCTCTCCAGTACCCCAGCAGGCCCAAAATGTCTGCAGCTATTTCACAGCAGTAGGGGTGGGATACACCTGAATTTTATCTATCACTGCATCAGGGATGACTTTCGTCTTACCCACCCAGACAACCTCCAAGAATTTGACAGACAATCCAAGCCCTTGCAGTTTGACCCCGTTGACTGCCCAGCCACATGACTTTGGGAGTGACAACACTTGCAGCACTGCGTTCTCTAACTCTGTAAGAGAATCACTGGTTAGCAAGATGTCATCAATGTAATAGAACAGGCGTACCTCTGGAGGCCATGGCCACTTAGCCAGGTCCTCCGCCACAAGCCCGTGACAGATGGTCAGGCTGTGCAAGTACCCTTGAGGGAGCACTGTAAAGGTCCATTGTTGGCCTTCCTATTTGAGGCAAACTGATCTTGACTCTCCGGAGCAACATCAATGGAGAAAAAGGCATTTACTAGATCAGCCACAAAGTGGTAAGTTCTCAGCTCATTAGTTAGCCAGTCTACCACAAGTAGGGACCTCTGCATGTATTGGGGGAATGACCTTATTGAGCTCCTGGTAACCTACTGTCATTCTCCATGTGCCATCAAGCTTTCTTACTGGCTACACGGGGGAGTTAAAGGGACTGTGAGTGGCCCTAATTATCCCCACCTTCTCCAATTCTCCTATAGTTGCTGTAATTTCCTCATGTCCCCTGGGCAACTGATATTTCTTCACCACCATTACCCATCATGGAGGTGGCAACCTTTCAGGGGGATGATCAACATGTCTCCACAGAATGGCTTTTATCACTCGCATCTGCAGACGCAACTCTCCTGCAGTGGTGTGTAGCCACAGGCCTTGGAGCACATCGATACCCAGGATGTAGCCAGGAATAGGGGACACAGAAACAGTGTACTCACAGTGGGGCAAATGCCTGATACCCAGAGAGAGCTGCACCACCTTCACCTTTACACTATGTCTCCCATAGCCATCAATAGAGGCCTCGGGCCCCGGAAACTTCTCAGGGTTTCCATACAGGAGGTACACTCAACCCCTGTGTCCACTAAAGCCAGGGCCCATTGGATATTTGTAGGAGACCAATGGATAGCCAATTCAATGTGCAGCCTCTGGTCCCTACCCGTCCTCTATAGATGGGTCTCTTGGCCTTCCCCTCAGTCAAATGTCCAAAGGAGATCTCCTCCCTCTTCTCAGGAGGTTGGTAAAGCCAGGTGGTCTTCCAGCCTGACTGGACAGGCCTCTTGAGTCACATCCTTGGACTCCTCCTCACCACCTTCTTCTTCTGGGGCCACAGGAAGCATTGGCCATTGTGTAGCTGTTTCCAGAGTTCCAATAAGTAGGCGTTTGGCTTCCTATCACTCTTAGTTTGATCTACTCCAGCTCTTAAAAGGTCTGACCACATCTGTGTCCTGGTCACCCCCACGGGCGTGCTGTTTGACTGCAAGACAGAGGAAACAAGGGACACCAGTCACACTCCTTTTTGCTGCCTATGAGTCTCCACCTCCACCAAACTTGCCCCCATTGTGGTGACGACATTAATGTGGAGGCTGAAAAATGGGGCCAAGGTTGCCATGAGGGATAAAAAGAGGCAGAATGGGCATGTTGCAACACAAGATCCTGCATCCTTGCCGTAAAGCATTCATCATCAGAGCCCTGGGCATGCCCAGCTCCCGCAGGATTTGTTCTAAATCCGCAAAGGACTGCCATTTGTGCACAGTGTCTGGTACATCGCCTGCATCTGCCCAGACTGTGAATAGCTGCCAGTAACTACTCCAACAGAGAATGTGAGCCCTGCCCCCGACTGTGCTGCCAGCTATGCTGCAGCTATTGAGACAGAAAGGGGTGAGTCTTGATGGAAGCTAAGTTTTCCATCTCATTATTAGTGCGCATGATGCTGTCCACCCCTGTTCCCAAAGGCATAAGAGCTGTGCCACTAAGGGCTCCCTGGGTAACTGGTGAAACTGATTCACAAGATCGACCAGTTAGGCCTGTGTATAAGGAATATAGGTTTTGTGTTCAACCATCTGGGTAGGGCCAGCTGGATCTCCCCCAGCTGCCAGGGGTCACTGGGACTTTATTTTCTGTAACACCCCTGGAAAGAACCTCAGGGAACTTGGTGCCTCCCTGCCGCCCTCCTCCAACTCGTCCACTACAACTAGGGAGGGAGATTGTCGCTGCTCCACTGTTCAGAGGTCTCCTTCCAGGGTGCAGATCCAGGCCTCCAGGGCTTCCTCTCTTCCTTGGAGTCCATGTAACTTTGCTGCATTGCATAGCGCAGTCTCCATCTCAGCTCGCAAAGCTGAAAGAAACACCCAGCCAGTCCATGGCCCCCACGACTGCCTGGGCACTTGGATTTTCTAGGGTCTCCCTGACCTCCCTCAGGGCCTTCTCTACCGTGTTGAGTGTGCCACTAATATGAGGCCAATTCTGGAGCAGGGCCTACGCTGCCAGGACAATTGCCACCAGATACCACATCTGTGACTGGTCACCCTTCCAGGTCCCTCTCTGGGGGTCCCGAAGGCTCCTCCATATTCAAACCATACTGCAACAAATCCTGCCGACAGCACCAATTGTCTTGCAGCCTGTCAAGGCTGGGCAGGTTCACCAGTGATTTGCGAAGATAGAAGAAAATTCCTGGAGCTGGAGCCGTGGGAATGCCTGACACGTCTTTATTTAAGGGTGGGGCAATCCACACACACTGCAGGCTGAGTATCGCACAGTGAGAAACCCCAACTCTCTTACATATCAAATGCACACAAAGCTGGCAGGCGCCGAAATATTATATAACAAAGCATGATTCTGTGCCCGCAGGTCAATTCTTATCGAGGCTATGGGAACATTGCTTATCCTGCCTGATGAGGGAGCTGACTGACTCCATTTCCCCTACAGGTGGAAACAAACAAACATGAAGAAGCCTGTCATTCTAATCTTGCAATAAATAGTAAATTAAGGACATCAGGGAATTCTTTGACCTCAGAAAGTACTCTCACAGTTGGAAAAAGTAAGGCAACAATTATAAAAAATGTTTGGTTAGGAGAGTATGAGCTACTCAAAGTAAAATGTTAACTAAGCTCAGAGCAGTGAACCAAAGCTTGATAGACACAAAGCTGGAAGAAACATAATAAAGTGATCAAAATGTATGTAAACACACTGGAATCAAATCATCTTCAAGAATAGTAGGGGTATGTGGAAGGTGTTCATGAGAATGAAGCACTTGTAACTTAGGCCAAGGATTTTTATAGATCATTTGCTTCTTGGGAAGGCAAATGGTCAATATCCAGGGATAACTTGACTGAAGTTTATAACTGGAGATAATTACAAACACCTGGCTGAAACAGAGGGCAAGAGTACAGAAAAGGAAAGTGCTTTCTGACACCTCTAGTTTGGGGGACAATTATTCATTTCAGAATTTTATACACCACCATCAAAGATGCAAAACACAAAGTGAGTGTCCATGTTTAAGCAGGCAGTCTCACTTTTATCTTTAACATGAATAATTTTCAGAAAAAATCAATTTCTTGTTATGTCATATTTACAAAATTTTAAGACAATGAGTACACTAAAAAGTTTACTCAATTACTTTCTTTGTGGTTTAATAATATTTTGATATTTCTGCTAATAGAAAAACACCTGGAGTTGTATGTTAGCGTGTTATAAATTTGGCTGGCTTTATTGCAGCTACCGTTTTGTTAATTGTTCATCAAAGACTGGTAGAAGCTCTTGGTACTTTTCTGCAAATCAGCAATTAAGGCAAGATTTCTCATAGACTAGTACCACGAGGAGTCCCTTGCCTTCCACACCAAAATCCATACTGACAACCTGCCGTAGGCCTGAGGGCTAAACCTAATTAGCAGAGCTTCATTTCCCAAAATAAATTAACTCAATCTAAACTTGGCTTAAAATGACTGAACTCTTACACAACACTTTAAAAAAATTGTTATTATAAATGAGTGACTTTAATTTTATACTCTTGTCAGGTTTTCTTGTATTTAGGAATTGTCCAGGAAGCAAAGAAGTCTGTTGAAAGCCTTCTGATCTCATTTCCCTTTTTATGTCACATAATGTTCATAGTCTGACCCTTACCTTGCTGTCTGGGTTGATCTCCCACAGCACACAATTGAACTACCTGTATGCTTTCAGACTGTGTGTGTGTGCATATATATATTTGAATACCTAATTACATACTGTCTCCTCTTTATGAAATGCTGGCTCCTCACTAGTATTTGGAAATCTAATTATTGTCACTTGAATCTCTTTTCTGTAAAGACATCTTCTGAAAATATTACGTACTCCTCCAATAAAGTTTGAAGTTTCTCCCCTTGTGTATAACCTATTAGAACAAATATCCTACGCCAGTGTTATTGTTATATGGCTGTCTGCCTATCAGAACTTAAGTCTCTAAAATTCAGACTATTGTTATTGTTCCCTTCATTTCCAGAGAGTGTATTTATTAATTAAATGTTCAATAATTATTTGCAGAATGAATGAGTTAAAGAAATGAGGCCAACAACTTTTCAGCATATTGTTGAAATGCAACCTGCCCTCATCCTGGCAAAGTGCCTCAAGGACTGTGACGTCACCCTGATAGCGGTGGAGAGAAAATTTGGCAGGCAGCAGTGGTTAAGTCCCAGTTATAAAGTGAATTTATACCCATCGTGATATCAATTTACTAGATTAATTTAGCTTTAATATTCCTCACTTGGATATTGTTCCCAAACAGATGCTCACCTATATAAGTAATTTCAGGTAACAAGGGGATTTTTTTTTCAAATATGATATAGCTGTGGAAAGGTTAATGATTAGGACAGGTAGTCTCTCCAAAGTGTGGCACGCCCTCCCCCACTCCCTATCAAGATGACCACTGAGAAGTGGGAATAAAAGTATATTCCTCTTATTCTAAATAATAAAATTTTACAAGATTTTACGTCATAGGTATACTCTGATAACGTTTGTGTACCCTCTATATTAGATGACTCAATATCTGTTAAGCATATTGCCTAGCACAGAATATCTGTTCAATCATATTTATCAGTATGAGTTCATTAAGATGCAATAAATTATAGGTCTTATTATCATGGTTGGGAAATATATTTATTATTTTTGGAATAATATTCTATAATGTTTTTTCTTATAATAGTGGACAAACACTTTTGTTAATTTAAACTGATGCAGATATTGTTTTGGACTGAATGTCTGTGCCTCTCTCCCAAACTTATTTGTTGAAATCTGAACCCACACTTTAATGGTACTAGGAGATGGGACTTTTGGGGAGTAATTAGGAAATAAGGTAGAGCCTTCATGAATGTGATTAGTGCCTTTATAAAAGAGATTCCAAAGATTTCTCTTAGTTAGTAGCCATTGATGAAATAAAGAAAAAACAGCCACCTGCAACCTGGAAGAAGAGCCCTCAACAGGGACTGGACCACTCCCCCCAACCCCATATGAAGCTTCCGGCCTCCAGAACCGTAAGAAGTACGTCTGTTTTTAAATAAATCGCTCAGTGCGTGTTACTTTGTTATAGCAGTCTGAAGTGGCTTGAAGCAATAATCCTGTACCACACATTTTTTCTACCTATTTCATTCAAAATACTCAGGCATTTCCAAACGACACCTCTTTCCTGAGTTACATTCTAGCAGGGAAGGTAAAGAATAAACATTTTAGTAAATCACATGACACCTAAGAAACGCAATGGAAACTAACATATGGGAACCAAGAGCAAGGTAGGAGCCCTCTGTGGGAGTGGGGCAGATTGTAACCATACATTTGGTGGTGTCATCTTGGTTTTGATTGACACCAATAATGTTCAACAATAAGGCTAATTGTGTTAATTTTTAGTTAAAAATCTTAATAACAGCTTAGTTTTATATTTCTATAAGGCTATAGAAAAGAAAACAGCTACTTTTATTACCTTTTGCTAAGATCTTTATTCTTACTGCAATGGAATTAAAACCACATATTCCACAGTTCACACTGTGAGAGTGTGTAACCAGGGGCAGCCTAGGCTGTACACTAGGAAAGGAAGCCCTCTAACCTTAGTATTTTACAATAACCAGCAGCAAAGAAATGATTGTTTAGTGAACGCTTATTCCATGTGAAGACGCTATTCACTTTAAGTAGTTTATCTCATCTAATTCTTCAGAAGCACCATAAGGTAGTTATTTTATATTTGGCTTACAGTTGAGGAAATCAGGGTTCAGGGGAGCTAAATAACTCTCCAGAGTTATACTTAGATCAAGGAACAGAACTAGAACATGAATCCAGACTGACTCCCAAGTTAATGGCCTTTTCACTATCCCTTCAAACATCCTTTATCTTCTCATGCAATCTTCTTTTAATGCTAATAGCAACTGAAATAGGTCCAAAAAAAGGGAAGGCCAATCTTGATAGATCTGTGCTATTCTCATTTTCACACTTTCAAATCTTATATAGAACAAAGATAAAAATTCAATTTTCCCTGAATTCTTACAACAGTTGAATCATTTTAAATGTGAAGAACTTTCCTAAAATAAGAAACAAGTGCCCATTTCCTTTATTATTCTTTTGTGGTGTCAGACATGCTAATTAGCTCAACCAACTCCTGTGGCATTTTACTCAGATTCGGACCACAATGACTCACACATGAAAGTCAGTTATTGAAATGATGCACAAAAAAGAATGTGCAGTGATGGAATACAATCATATTCTTATTTTCAAAACAGTTGAATATTATAACCCTAACTGCATTAATTCTCCAGTGCTATTATCTTTAGAATGAATCACCTGCCATGGCCTGTATGTTAAATTGGCTCTTTTACTGAAAGTTACATTCATCTGTAATTGATCTTACTAAATGTGAGGTAAAAGAATGAAAAATTATGCAATGTCATTAATCATATGTCTTGTTAGAAACAACAAAAATAATATAAACTGTTATTTTTCAAGCATTTTCTGTACACCAGGTGTTGTTATGTGAGTGCATTAGTGTGTAGTCTCATTTTAGTCTTACTCTGTCCCTAAAACATTTTACTGATGAGGGAAAAACAACAAACAGAATGTAATAATTTTCCTAAAGTTGTAGAACTATTAAGTCACATGATGAGAATTCAAACCTAGGTTTATTTGAGCATAAATATCTGGTCTGTTACACTGTTTCCTTTCTGGAAATAGAGCAAGCTCCTCATCATTTGGTCGAAGTACAAATATCTTCTCTGGGTTTATCATCAAAGAAGGTCATTTAACATGGTTACACCAGACCAGTGTTTTCATAGTATGGCCCAGAGACCTCTAGCCAATCTCAGAAAGTTCTAGGGGACTGTAATGACGACTTTTTATTATGACACTAAAAGATTGTTTGCCTTTCTCATGTGCTAGCTGTTGCCTTGATGGTGAAAAAACAAAGATGGTAAAACTATTGGTGCCTTCCCATGAATCAAGAAAGTGGACTCAAGCTATATTATCTTTGTACTCCTTACCTCCACTCATTCTCAGAAACAATCACTTAATAAACAATAAATAAACTACATATATAGTTTTGATGAAGAATGCCCTTGATAAAGCAGAAAAAGCATATTAACTGTGTCAGATATGAAACCTGGAGCATACCCATTCTTCACGAACATTCTGTGTGAAAAATGAGATGTGCTGTGTGCCAAAGTGCAATGTCATCTCCAGGCCAAGCACTTGTGTGTTACTTTGAGCTGTGAGCTGAAATAGCTGTTTTTTGTTTTATTCATGTAACATCATTTTTATTTTTAAAGAAAGACTGATGGATAAACCATAGTTATTCACATTTTGGTGTTTAGCTGAAAAGTTTTTGAAAAGAAATGAAATGAACCTGTTTTTTCAAGAAAAACAACTGATAGTAATAATGATCAATGATAAAAATTCAAGCTCTTGAGAGAAAACTAGAATTTTGGCAAATTACTTTTTTAATATATTTTTTAAAGATTTTATTTATTTAATTTTAGAGAGAAGAGAAGGGAGGGAGAGAGGGAGAGAAACATCAATATGTGGTTGCCTCTTGCACGCCCCCTACTGGGGACCTGGCCTGCAACCCAGGCATGTCCCCTGACTGGGAACTAAACTGGCAACCGTTTGGTTTGCAGGCTGGCATTCAGTCCAAAGAGCTACACCAGCCAGGGCTGGAAAATTATTTTTGTCATTTTGAATTTGACATGTGTTAAATGAATTATTAAAATTTCAGAACCCACATTTTAACTAACTTTAAGAAAACACTTTAAAAAGTTGCTGACTTTTTGTGTAGTATCAAATAAATGCATCCATCACACTATGGAAAATGTTTCAAGATATTTTTTCTTTTTGTAGCATATCTCTGTGGCTGTATTTTGTTTATATAGTTAAACTAAAACAGCATAATTGAATGAATTTAATTAAGAAGTTGCTATGAAAGTCCAACTGTCATATATTAAACCAAATATCAGAGAGTTTTGCAAAATGAAAAATTGATGCTACTTTTCTTATATCTTTGTTTTGAAAACAAAAATCATTTTAATATAGATGTTATGTAAGTTAGTATGTAATGATTTTATTTTTAAAATTTCTGTTTTGATATTTTAAAGATACTGATATTTTAAAAGTTTCTCAATTTTAAGTTCCAATATAGCAAATATTGATAGCTATAGCCCATATTTTAAAAATAAAGGTCTTTAGGTTATCAGTAATTTTTATTTTACTTTTTATTTTTTAAATATTTTATGTATTTACTTTTAGAGAGAGGAGAAGGGAGGGAGAACGAGAGGGAGAGAAACATCAATGTGTGCTTGTCTCTCACATGCTCTCAACTGGGGACCTGGCCTGCAACCCAGGCACATGATCTTACTGGGAATAGAACTGATGACCTGTTGGTGGGCAGGCCAGCACTTTATCCACAGAGCCACACCAGCCAGGACCTCAGTTATTTTTAATAGCATGAAGAGGTTTTTGTGATCCAAAGGTGTGAAAATCCAGTAGTAGACATGTGACCCTTTAAAGAGGGTTTCTTGTATTCTTTTTAAAAAAAATCTGATACATCTATTTTGGTATTGGAAAATCACAAAATTCATAAATAATGAAGAGAAAAATAAATATTATACTATTTTTAATATGTTTTCAATGACACACATTGTTTTTCTGCATATGATTAATTGGTCAATTTCTTTACTGACTATTTTTCCTGGGTGAGGTGTTCTGCAGATGTGTTCCAAAGACAGTAAATATGGATCTAATGGAGGAATATGTGTGTGCAGCTAACTATAGGTGCATGCATGTCGTATGTGTTATAGGTAGATGTGCCAAATGTAGGAGCCTGAGAAGAGGGAAAGCACACAAGATAGCGAATAACAACCATGCATATTATTCTAATTGAAAGATATCCCTAATATATTAAGATGAGATTACGTCACTAACTATATAGCACTTACGGGGCTTCATTTAGAAGAAATGCTTTCTGCCATTTGTGGATAAACAACATGGATGAGCCTAGAGGACATTCTAAGGGAAATAAGCCAGTCATAGAAAAACAAATACTGAATGATTCCACTTACATGAGGCATCTAAAATACTCAAACTCAAACTCATAGCTACAGAGTAGAATAGTAGTTACTACAGGTCGGGTAGAGGGGAGGTGAAAAGAGAATTGTTGTTCAGTGGGTATAAGGTTTTCTAACCAACTAATGCCAAAAGAGTGGACTAAGTAATACAATTACAGGTGTACTGCAAAGCAACATGCAGCCTAACTGTGTAATAAAAAGTAGTGAGAAGCATCGTCTGCTACTTTCTAACTCAGTATGTTACTCAGTTTTGGCAGCTTGAGGATTCCAAAGTGTGAAAGCATCTTAAGCTAGAAAAAGAATTCCGCTGTGACTGGAGTAGAACATAGAAGCAGGGTCCAAAAAACCCTCTTAATGCCTAGTAAATGCAGTGGGACCCACGCAAAGTGCAGTGAGGTACGAAAAGAGGGCGTACATGGCAGCCGCCACACAAAGCTGACAAGGATTGTTCATAGTCATCTGATGCCGCCTCACATGAACTATGAAGGACTTTGCAGTACATAAATTCCTGCAAATGCAAACAAGAGCGGTCAGAAATGGATTACATGTACATAATTTCTTATCTGTTTCTGTTCCATATATGTTCACCTTTTCTTCCCCATTGTAATCTCATTCATTTAAACAGGTATGCATCTACAACCATCTTTAAAGCTCTTCATCTACAGCCCCCACGGGGTAATTCACATGCTTGACTGCTGGTGCTGGACTGGCCCATAGGTGGCACATCTGCCAATTAGTAAAACACTATTGTTAGTAAAATACTTGACTTTTTCCAAAAGAAAAAAAAAAGGAAATTGTTACTTTGAGTCTGAATTGTGGTCATTGAACAAGGCTGAGAAGAAACTCCCCCATCAGGCTGACAGATCTCTCTTTAAGTTGAAGTAGGGTTGCTTGGGGCTGCTGCATGCTTTAATGGTCCCAGCCACTCACTATCCTATAATCTTGACACAGTTGCTGTCTTCACACAACTGTATCTTCATTTCACACAATCATTTTTCTCAAATTTACATGTCCTTGCAGTTTTTCTATATCAGCAGGTGACTTTGCTTTCAGTTTCACAGATAGAACAAAAACAGGAGAGAATGTACAGGCTTCCACCAAATTTTAATCTATCTGCTTTAGTCATTATGAGGCAGGAGACAGCATAGGAAGAACTCTGAGACTGCAATACCGTTACTGGCCAGTGTCTAGCACCCTGATGCCAGGAAATGCCTTTTCACCAATTAAGTAGAATAAATAGTAAACCGAGGCAGGGAGGAGGAAGGAGACAGGTCTCACATGCTAACTCAGCAGTCCTGAGCCTGGTGTGATAATATTGCCAATTGTTCCAACATTACAAGAAATGCTATGTTAGCAAGAAAGGACGGAAATCCTTGAAATTCTGTGTAGCATTTACACTATCTGGGAAGAAAGCCTTGAAACGGTGCTTTCGTCCCAAGGCCTGGAATGTGGGAGAGGGTACACGGTGCCCAAAGAAGCAGCCCATAAATAACTTTGGAAAGCACCCCAATTTTAATGAATTGTCCACTGTCACGTATTTGTTTGTGTTGCAACAAGATGAACTGGTGGAATCTGGAGCAAGATAAGGATTGGGGCTAACAGACCCCTACATATGCCACATGTACCCGTTAATCACTATGTAACTTTGTCTCTTATCCGACCAACTACATAAGTCCTGAGAGCAAAGGACTCACTCTCTCTTGCTCTGGGGGTGAGGGCGCTTTTGGCAGTCTTGGCTCCGGGGCCACTGGGCCTCTGGCCACTGGCCTCAGGCTGCCCAGGGACTCGCCACCCTGGTCTTCGGCTGCTCGCTCTTTTGCTGCCCTGCTTTGCCCTGTAACTTTGTCTTTCACCTCTCCCTCTCTACCCAGTCCCATTCTCTTCCATGGGAATGGGTCGCTAATAAACTGATTTCAACGTTAATAGATTTGCTGATCTGTAATTCTTCACACGCGTCAGCAAGAAGAACCAGGTCTCTCCTGTCAACAATTATGCCCATTTGCCTTTGAATTTCAATGGATAAAATATTCCCATTCAGTCTACTCCACTAAAAGAAACTTCAGCAATTAATCTCTCTTGCTCCTGCATCATCAATTTTCCCTTTCTGTTCCATCATTTCTACCATACTACAACATGTAATAATATCTATTATCTTTTTAAAAAATCTCTTGAATTCACATTCTCTTCTAACTAATGCTCATCTCTGCTTCTTTTTTCAGTAAAATTTCTCCAGTGATTTATATTCAGTGCTTGCACATTATTTTCTCTCTTTTATGAATAATCATTTAAATTTGATATATACCAAAGAAAATACTTTGACATGTATGTGTTGTAAAACAAAACAAGCACCTGTGGACTTAGCACTCAACCTGTCAGATTTTTATTAATAGCATTGAATCTACCCGCATGCTTTCTGTTGCTCTGCGTAGCATTGCATCATTAATCTTTACCTGTCCCATAGTGTTACATGGTGTCAATGGATCATTGCATATTAAGTATCCTATCGATTGTCTTCATGTTTGGTTTTCCTTTATATACTTATTGCTGTTGAAAACAATCTGCAATGAACACCCCTACATGCATCACCTCACTTACATGAGCAGGATCCACACAAGTGTAATCATTGCCAGGACTTAAGATACATACATGTTAACTTCAGTCTATGCACAATTGTTGTCCAAGTTCATTACCAAAGTGTCCTTCCACATGTAATAAACAGGGGTTACTGTTGCTTCAGTTCTGCCAATATTTGATTTTATCTGATTTCTAAAATTTTAAATTAACCAAGTGGCATTATCTCATTTGCCTTAATTTTCATTCTCTTGATCACCTATTAGGCTAAAACGCGTGACCTATATTTTATAGGCAATTACTATTTATTTGTAATTTTCCTTTATATATTTCGTCTCATGTATATTTTTGCATATTTTTCTCTTGGACTATTGGCATTTTATTTGCTGATCTGTAGTTTTTTTTTTTTTTTACGTGTTCTACATATAAACTTACTGTAAGTAATGCGTGGTATGAATATCTCAGTTTTTTTTTACTTGAGTTACCATTTACATATCATAAAAATGACACTTTAGAACATACAATTCAGTCATTTTTAGTATTTCCACAAAGTGGTACAACCATACTTAGATTGCCTGTTTTTCACCCCACTGTTCAGAAAGGAAGTCCCACCGTAGGGTCATGGGGTTGGCCAAGCACCTGACAACTAACACTGGGCAAATGAGATTGAATCAGTTCATTAATCACACCCACTCACACTCTGGGAGAGGCACAGCACACCACACAAGGGCACGCAGGAGTTGTGCTCAGGAGCACTGAACAAGCAGGAGCCATGGGAGGCAGGCTTTGTAAGGTCAGGAGGGTAGAGAGGCTCTTGGTTCCTACAAGAGAATGTGATTGTTTTGTTTGAAAATTTCCAGAGACTGTCAAGGAACTGAAACCAGCCCCTCAGGAATAAGTAGGAAATTTCCCTGATCCATGTGATAAGGAGCATTGCTTAGTTAGGTGATTGTATTCACAGGAGTAGATGGGGGTGGATGGCTTACAGTGATGTCTTTAGAGCCATACCCTCCCCAACATTTTGGATGGTAAAGCAGCAAATAATATTGAACCACAACCATTATCACACCCCAGTTCTAGAACATTTTGTTCATTCTTAAAAGAATCACCAGTCCATCCATATGAACAGACTTAGGCAGCCACAAATCTACTTTCTGTCTCTGTGGATTTGTTTATTCTAAACATTTTTTATAAATGGGATTGTACAATATACGGTCTTTGTGTTTCACTTCTTTCATTCAGCACGTTTTCAAGGTTCGTCAAATTGTAGCATGCATCAGTATTTCATTTCTTTTTCTGGCTGAATAATAAATATTCTACTGTAAGGATGTACCAAATTTGTTTGGTCATCAGTTGATTGACAATTGTGTTGTTTTCACTCTTTGGCTTTTACAAATAATACTTCTATAAATACTCATGCACAAGTTTTTGTGGACTTATATTTTCAACCCACTTGGATATACCCCTAGCAGTAGATTTTCTGGGTCATATAATAAATCTGTGTTTAAACACTGGAGGAATTTCCAGACTATTTTCCAAAATGACTGCACCATTTTACAATTTACTGTGCCAGCAAAATATGTCTGTTTCCAATTTTTCACATTTTTGTAACACTTGTTATTTTCTTTTTTTTTTGTTATAGCCATCGTATCTTCTGATGAGAACTTTTAAAATCTAATTTAGTTTTTGTTTTATACCTTTATGTTTTTACTCCATGTGAAATGGACTTATTTGCATGGCAGGATGTAGAGATAAACATCATTTTTTTTCAATATTGATAACTAATTGTCCTAGAAAACTTTATCTAGTAGTCCCTTGGCTTTAGTAATCTGGAATCACATCTTCATTGTAAGTTAAATTTCTAAGTTTCTCTATTTTGTTCTATTTTTGATATTTGTCGTCATGTTACAATTTTGAAAAATTCTGACACCTTACAGGGGAAGTTCCCCCTACCTTCTGCTCCTTTGGGAGAGATATGGCTATTTCTTGACCTTTGGTCTTCATATGAACTTCAAAATTAGTTAATCATAGTCTTCAAAGAAATTTTCTAAGATTTTCATTGGAATTGCATTGAATGTACAAATTGGCTCGGAGTATTGTCGTCTTCATGTTCATAAGTCTTGCCTATCATACGCATGATATCTTGCTCCATTATTATAATACCCACATGTAGGTATCAGCTTCCATTTATGTATAACAAGCAAATTGAGACTTTTAATTAATTTATTGTAATTCTAATTACTAAACTCAGCTTAGGGAACATGTGACTAGCTGCCTAAATCTTCCTTTTTTGTTTTTTTTTAAAGATTTTATTTATTTATTTTTAGAGAGAGGGGAAGGGAGGGAGAAAGAGAGGGAGAGAAACAGCAATGTGTGGTTGCCTCTCACATGGCCCTTACTGGGGACCCGGCCTACAACCCAGGCATGTGCTCTGACTGGGAATCGAACCGGGACCGCTTGGTTCCCAGCCCACGCTCAATCCACTGAGCTACACCAGCCAGGCTTCCTTTTTTGTTCTTTAAAATTATTTTTAACTTTATTAAATTTATTGGGGAGATATTGGTAAATAAAATTATATATGTTTCAAGTGCACAATTACATGATACATCATTGTATATTGCATTGTGTGTTTACCAACCAAATCAAATCTTCTTTGACACCATATACTATATCCTCAGGTTTGTAGCATGCTTTTCAAACTCTAACTTTCACATTTATACACATTAATACATCTTTTAGACCACGAAATAAAGGAAGTAACCAAAATTCTCTTCTACTTCAATGCTTACAGTCAGGATAAATAAATACAACACAGGCCCAAAACAATGCAATGTCACATAGAAAAGAATGTGAAATTAAATGGATATTACCAAAATGTAAGAGAGACTCACGGAAAAGTACATTACTTAATATTTCTAATTTCTAAAAGAAACTAAACCCAATTAGCACAAATATAGGTCTCTAAATGAACACAAGATATAAAAGCTAAATGTTGAAAGCCTGTTTAGGAGTGTTTAATTTATATCACTTTAAGTTGTTTGGAAAATAAAGGTTTCTAATAGCAATATATTTAAAAACAAAGGCTCAAATCACATACACAAATCAGAGATCTTACCAAGATTTACTAAATATTTCAAGTTTACACATAATCCTGAGGCAAAGCTATAGCTGAGAGATATCAGGGACTATCGGCTCATTTGTCTTTCTGGCTGCTTTAGATGTACTCTTGCCCACATCGAACATGAGGTTCCCTAATTACTGCATGTAGCTACATGAATTAGAAAAAGAAATCTGGTCTTTAAACATCTCCATTTTATACTCAGATGGTTGCATAGTTTAAAGTGACTTTATGTTGAAAGCCATGCACAGGAAATCCATAGATTACAGATTGATTTACTGTGCCCATTGCTGGCCAGACTGGGTACATCTTTCTGAAGCATTCCGTAGTTGAGGAAACTCACAACAGCAAATATCATTAATTTGTTTCCTGGAGGTATGTTGTTATAGCAGAACTAGAGATTTGACTGTCTCACACTTACTTTCTTGGAGTGTACCCCTCTAACTGGAGACAATGTTTCTGAAACTTAATCATTGGCTTCAAAATATTCATAAAATTTGAATTACATGAAACAGAATTTATAGGATAGATAATATTCAGATATAATTGTAGATTTTTGTGGGTCATTTGTTTAATAAAAATAATTGCCTACATTATTAAAATAATAAGTCAAAATAATGTTGAATATTATTAAATACCATTTTAACCCATCAATATACAATTAAAATTTCCTTTAGTGTATTAATCTGATGAATTCTAGCAATCTATTACTTAATATAAAATGTGGCTTACTTTCTTGAATTAGTCATGTTATGTTCTTTTTTTACATGTGCTGCTGAATTACCTTTGTTAATATTGTATTTACTTTTTTGCTCCAATACAATACACAGCCTGGGACTGGTGATTTTCTTATTCTTCCAGTGGTTTGCTATCAGTTTTATTCAATAGAAAATATTTGTTTAAATTTTCCATTTCATCTGCAAGGATTTAGGCAAGTTATTTTATCTCCACAAATGCATTTAAGATTTTTTATTTATTTATTTTTGGAGAGAGGAGAAGGGAGGGAGAAAGAGCAATGTATGGTTGCCTCTCACATGGCCCTCACTGGGGACCTGGCCCGCAACCCAGGCATGTGCCCCGACTGGGAATCGAACTGGGACCCTCTGGTTCCCAGCCCGCGCTCAATCCACTGAGCTACACCAGCCGGGCCCAAATGCATTTATTTAGTTCAGCTGATCAAACTTATTTGCATAAATTTTTGTATTTTACTAAATATAATTCTTTTAACCTTTCTTATGTCTGTGATTATTTCTTCTGTCGCTGAAATGACTTGAAATATGAGACAGATTATTTGCTATGTGCTCTCTACCTGATTTCAACATAAGCTGATTTTTAATTTTTTATAAGATTTTATTTACTTACTTTTAGAGAGGAGAAGGGATAGAAAAAGAGAGGGAGAGAAACATCAATGTGTGGTTGCCTCTCACATGGCCCTCAACTGGGGACCTGGCCTGCAACCCAGATATGTGCCCTGACTGGGAATTGAACCTGCGATACATTGGTTTGCAGGCCAGCACTCAATCCACTGAGCAACACCAGCCAGGGCGTGAGTTGATTTTTTAAAGATAATGTTAAAAGCTAAAATGTTTTTATTTCTATTTTTCAGATAATTCATGAAGCTTTCTAAAACATTCCCTTTTTATACAATCAAATGATTCTTATATTTTTATCATAGTAAATCTATATCCTGCTTATGTTGGTTGAGCAATAATTTAAAAATAAATATTCATTAAATTGAAAAATAAATGAATATAAGTATAATTGACACTGCAGAAATTTTATAGTTATTCTAAATATCAGAACAGTTGCAAATAATAGTGCTTGATTCTGTACTTTCAATATCTTCTGCATTTCACAGACTGAGATGACCTAGCATGCGTTGCTGCTATAAATTAGCAAACCAGTATATTCTTTAATCAGTTAAGTTTGCAAAACTTATTCACCCTTGCTTGTGAGTACTGTAGCACTCATGAAAAAGAGGACGACTGACAAGAATGCAACTGTGAAATGACAAAAGCCTCAGACATTCAGGCCTGCATATCCTGGCCACAAATATTGCAGCTCTGCCACGATGACCCTATTTCATTTTTGTTGCTCCTCCCTTCAAGTACTTTTCACAAAAAAGAATAAAAGCAGAATTAAAAGAAAGGTCCCACTTCAAAATCAGTAACCTTATAAAGAAAGTAGCTTTGGAAATATTATTTATGTAACAAAAGTCTCTCAAATAATACACTGTAAATTGTAGAAGAGATCAAAAGAACATTTTAAAGAACAATTAAAAAAGAAGTGGTATTTCCTAAACAAGAATACAAAAAAATAAATTCAAGGCCTTCAAAGAGAAGGTTATAATATGAAGAAGGAAATGAATGTAAGCTGGTAGAACTCAGGAAATAAATGAAAGTGAAAAATAAATACTAAAGGAATTAGAGTGTCACTGAAAGTGTTGGTTCTCCCCTGATTCCCACAGTGAGTAGTCTGTGCCAACCATACATGATGGGGCACTAAGGCCCCCGTCACGACAACAACACGTGTGAAGAGTGATAGTCCTGTGTTCCGGACATATTCCTGTTCAGAGGTTATAATACATGTTGGCAACTTTCATTTTCCCTTCCTATAGCTTCTTCCCCTCCTGAGGAACTTCAGATGTATCACTCCATCAGGGATGCTTTCTGCTGACCCTCTGGGCTCATTGCGAATTCAGGGAGGAGGGATCATGAAATGCTCAGATTTACAGCACTGTGGTATATCGATGACACACTGTGAAAATGTTTCAGCATCAACCCTCAAGCCAGCAAGCTCTCAGCCATCCTTTAGCTTGTCAGAATTGGAAACTCTAATGAAAACACCTTGGCAGATGCATGATAAAAAGAGACAAGGAAATGCTATTTTGGGGAGAAGGACTTTGAGGAAATGCCAGAATGCCATCTTACTTTTGACAAGTAGAGTTTCTTCTTCAACTACTCGTCTATTCGATATTAGCACAATTTTATTATGCTTCATAGACTTGCAGGGGCACATACTAACCAAGATGTTTACAGACTTGTCTTAGAGTGAAATAACTTACGTTAGTGGTTTCCCATTTCTCGTCAGGTCCAGAGTGAAGATATCAAAAGTACATCAAGTAGTTCAATGGGGATTTGTTATTTGACAACTTCTCTCACTTCCAAGTTATCTCCTCTTGATTCTACAGCTGTTAGTAGTTTTTACTAAATATTGAGATTCCTAAGTCAGACATACTATGTCTTGAAGGCCTGGTGGATGTCATGAATCTGCAATTGTTAACAAACTCATTGATGATTATGATTCAAAAGTCTCTTGGAACTCAATTTAAGGAATTCTGTGATAATAGCTTCTCATACACATTTTTGTTTTAACACTTACCACACTGTTACTACATCACTGAAAACAGAATTTACTTCAATGCTCACAACATAATGGAAAAATGTATTAATATATTTTCAATGAATGAATGAATGAAACAAAGTAGCAGTATACAATGCTATTGGTTTATTTGCATACTATATCGCCTACTGAATCTTTGGTTGAACCCTGAATGAGATTAATTTACCATAGAGACAGGTTAAAGAATAAAAATCACATGTTTGTAACAGTTGATGCAAAAAAATTTTGACACAATTTAATACCCTCTCATAGTTAAAAAATATATCAGATTAGGATTAGAGAGGACTTTTGTCTACTCTACAAATTGCATGTACAAAACTCCCTCAGCTAAAATAATAATGGTGACTGACTGGATATTTTCTCACTAAGATCAGGAACAAGACAAGGATATCCACTTTCACCATTCTTTTTCAACAATATACTGGAAATGGTAGTCAGTGCAAAAAGGAAGGGAAAGGAAATAAAATACTTTCTAATTGGAAAGTAAGAAATAAAATGGCTCTTATTTGCAGGTGACATAAAATTCTATGTAGACAGTCCCATGGATTCTACAAAAACTAGAATACATAAGGGTGTTGAGCAAATTTTCAGGACATACGATTAGCACACAAAAATATTTGTATTTCAATGCATGAAAAGTAAAATTAAAAACAATAGCATTTAAAATCATCAAAAATTGTCAACTTAGAATTCAGTATTGACAGTATTTTCCAAATATGAATTATAAGGAGTTTTAAGACATCCAAAACAGAAAGATTCATTGCCTGTAGGCCTATAGAAAAAAAGCATGTTAAAAGAAGTTCTTTAGGTGAGCGAAATGATATCAGATAGAACTGTGACTCTACACAAAGCAACCATGTGCTCTACACAAAGCAATGATGAACACCAGAAATAACTACATGATAAATATATAGATATTTTTTACTCATATAAATGTCTTTAAAAGACCAAAAACTGAGATGTCATTTCACACCTGTCAGAATGGCTATCCTCAATAAATCAAGAAACAAGTGCTGGTAAGGATTTGGAGAAAAGGGGAGTCTTTTTACAGTTGGCGGGAATGCAGATTGGTGCAGCCACTGTGGAAAACAGTATGGAGTTACCTCAAAAAATTAAAAACGTAACTGCCTTATGACTCAGCAATTCCGTTTCTAGAAATGTATCCAAAGAAACGTGAAAACCTACTTTGAAAGCATGTAAGTACCTCTGTATTTAATGCAGTGTTATTTACAATAGCCAAGATTTGGAAGCAGCCCAAGTGTCCATCAGTAGATTAGTGGATAAAACAACCATGGGACATTTACACAAAGGAATACTACTTGGCTATAAAAAAAGAAGAAAAGTTTACCCTTTGGGACAGCATGGATGGACCTGGAGAACATTATGCTAAATGAAATAAGCCAGTCAGAGAAAGACAAATACCATATGATTTCACCTATATGTGGAATCTAATGAATAAACTGAACTAAAAAGCAAAATGAAGACCTACTCATAGGTAGAGAGCAGGCTGACATTTCTGGAGCAGGGGCTTGAGGGGTGAAGGGATGGAGCATAAAAGAAAAAACTCATGGACACAGACAACAGTGGGGTGATTACAGTGGGAAGGGGAATGGGTAGAGGTGAAAGTAGGTATAAGGGAAATAAGTGGTAATAGAAAAGTACACACAAAAAAGAAAAAAACCTAGACCACCATCTTACACCATACATTAGAATAAACTCAAAATGGATAAAAGACTTAAATACAAGTTGTAACACCATGAAAATCCTAGAGGAAAACATAGGCAGTAAAATTTCAGGTATCCCACATAGCAATATTTTTGCTGATATATCTTCCAGGGCAAGGGAAATAAAGGAAAAAAATTAACAAAAAGGACTACACAAATCAAAAGCTTCTGCACAACTAAAGACACCATCATTAAAATAAAAAGGGAACTGACGGGAGGATATATTTGCCAATGATAACTCGGACAGGGGTTTGATTTCCAAAATATATAAAGAACTCATATGACTTAACACCAGGAAGACAAACAATCCAATTAAAAAATGGGCAAAGGACCTGAATAGACCCTTCTCCACGGAGCACATACAGATGGCCCATAGATACATGAAAAGATGCTCAGCATCACTAGCTATCAGAAAGATGCAAGTTGAAACTACAATGAAATACCACCTAATACCAGTTAGAATGACCATCATTAATAAATCTACAAAAAACAAGTGCCTATGAGGGTGCGGAGAAAAGGAAACCCTGGTGGCACTGTCAGTGGGAATGCAGACTGGTGCAGCCACTGTGGAAAACAGTAAGGAATTTCCTCAAAAAACTAGAAGTAGAACTGCCTTTTGACTGAATGATTTCACTGTGGGGAATGTACCCTAAGAATCCTGAAGCACCAATTGCAAAAAGTTATACACCCCTATGTTCATAGCAGTGCTATTTACAATAGCCAACTGGGGAACAGCCTAAGTGCCCATGAGTAGATGAGTGGATCAAAAAACTGTGGTACATTTACACAACGAAATACTGTGCAGCAGAAAAAAAAAGAAAGAAAGGAAAGAAGGAATTAAGAAAAACTACCACCTTTTGTGACAGCATGGATGGAACTGGAGAGCATTATGCTAAATGAAATAAGCCAGGTGGTGAAAGACAAAATACCATATGATCTCACTTTACAAGAGGGATCTAATGAACAAGATAAACTAATGAGCAAAGTACAGCCACACTCATGGAAACATGGAATAGACTGACAAGTGACCAGAGGGGAGGGCACAGAGGGACAATAGTAGAGAGAAGGGGAAGGGACTAGTCAACAAATCATATATGAATGACCCATGAACATGGACAACAGTGTGAGGATTGACTGTGGCAGTGTGGGGCAGGATGGGTAGAGGGCAAAGGGGGAAAAATTGGGACAACTGTAAGAATAATGATAAAAATATCGTAACAAAAGAAAAAATACAATAAAAAATAAACTATTAAAAAAAGACCACAGACTGTTTAAACAAAGATTAAAACAAAGTATTATGGAATTTATTGTAAGTCATAAAATATAAGCTGAATAGTAAATATACTATTGTAAGTATATGTGCTACATATAAAGTACCATAATATCATATTAAGGTAGATTATGATTAAAGTTTGTGGACTCTGAGAAAGAAGATACTTACTAAGAAGGACTTCAGGTGGCTAACTAGGCTCCAATTAAGAAAAACAAACAAACAAAAAACAAAAAACAAAATAAAACACACAAGCAAAGAAACCCCACAGAGCCTATCAGCCACTTCTACACAAGGGTTTCTCAAGCAAATTACACTTCAGCCCTTCAGAGAGGAGCCTGCACTGAACCCCCTGCTTCTGCACTGAACTGCTTGCCTGAACTGTGTTTCTGACCTACTAGACAGCTTTATAAAGAAGGTTCTGAAATCCTATTTCAACCCGTATGACTGAGGCTTTCCCCATCCAATCCGAGCTGCAAAGCTATATTCCCAGTAGCTTCTTCACTGACCAATCAGAGTGGCCCCATTCTGATCTATATGGACCTATCAACTGATAATTTGGTCATCTGCACAAGGACTAAACCAGTCAGGGATGAAGGTCAAGGATTTCTGTCTATACAAGTCAGCTCTCTTTCTGAGAGTGCAATTTTCCTTTCCACCAAACACTGTGTTTCCCCATCTAGAGCTGAAACACCAAAGATGTTTTGCAGGAGCAGAGCCGGCAGACCAGTGACGACCAGAGCAGAGCTGTCTAGCTTGGGAAGGGCTCCAGGGATGCCTAGACCCCGGGCCTCCTAAGTTGCTGTATTTACAGCTGTGTTATATCATGAGTGAGCTGTTTGCACTGAATTAAGTTTCCTTCTTCACCAAACCCCAAACTGGGGATTTTTCTTAATGTTGAACTGACTCCAAAACCTTTGGTTGACAAATTGTACACTGTAAACTTTAAAATGACAATAAAAATGACAAAATAAAGAATGCTGGCTGGGCTCAATTTGTTGGAGTGTCATCCCATACACCAAAAAACTGCGAGTTCAATTCCCAGCCAGGGCACATACCTAGGTTGCAGGTTTGATCCCCAGTTGGGATACGTACAGGAGGCAACCAATCACTGTTTCTCTCTCATATTGGTGTTTCTCTTTCCCTCTCTACCTTCCTGCTTCCTCTCTCTCTAAATCAATAAACATATCCTCAGGTGAAGATTAAAAAAATGCAAAATATAGAGCTAGAGTTAATATAATAAGCCAATATAGACAAGCTAATCAATTAGATATAATGCAATCATATAAAGTACTCTTAATCTGAATTATTAAAGAAAAATGAGAGAAAGGAAATAAAAATGGGATCAATGAAATACAAATATAAAGAAGCTAGAATTATCGAAACTACACCAGTGGTCATATGAAATATAAATGGAGTGAACACCCTAATTAAAAAGATGAGATTGTCACATTTATAAAATAGAAAACCAAGTGTATGCTTCCTGCAATAAATGAGTTGTTATGTAAAGATATAAACTAGTTAAAAGTAAGAAGATGATGAGATTGACATTAGATATGTTCGACTAAAGACCTTGGTGAACGAACTTGCCCACAAAACGTAACAAAAATACTGCACGCCCACAAAAAATGAACCATCTCAGAATTGTGTTAATTAATTGAAACCACAGAAACAATTGAAATAATCTACCAAAAGAAACCACTGAATCTGGGCAAGAAAGCAGGGTCCACAGACCTTTCAGTCAGGGAGATCCCTGCCCTACCTCCTGCAGTTTTGTGGTCTGGAGGCCATGAAAAGGCCTTGCAACTAATTGAGAAGAATAACCTGTTTTGATAGTGAAAGGACCGTGAGCTAAAACAGTTCGTATATGGTTCAAACTTACAAGGCCTGGGAAATATCTCTTATCCTGGGTTTTGTGGTTATTTGATTTGACTCAGAGACAGCATAATGGGATTAAAACAAAACAGAACACAAACCAAAAACTCACCTCTCTGGCATTAACATGATTTGTATGTAAGCAATATCACAGCTTCCTATGATCAGTTAGGGCAAACAAATGCCTGGCTAAAAGTTTAAAATGAAATCCTGATGAACTAGACAACCATACGCAATTTCAAAACTACCTGACATGTTCCCGGGGATATAAAAGGCTGTGTACCTGCTCAGGGGGATCGGCGTGCCTAAGAAAGATCTAGAAGAGGTGAAGGCATCAGTCACTTACTTCTGGCTGCCCTTGCAGTCCTGTGCAAGAGAGGCTGTTTTGAAGTTGCCTCTCTTTTAAGTTTGTATTTACACACTGAACCCATCGATCCATAAACTAATCTTGGATTGTTTCCTTCTCTTTGAGTAGGTGGTGCAGGGTTGTCCATATAGCCATTGCTGTGAGTGGAGAAATGGGTGTTTGTGCAACTGTGGCGAGCATCAGGGAGATGAGCTACATGTTTATGCGGCTTACTTAGGCCCTCTGGTCCTGTCTCCCCCCTCCCCCGCCCCCTTCATCCTGGTTATATTGTTTGCATCCTACAATGGATTACTATTGGTTTATATGACCTATGGCAGGACCCAGCTCATAGTGGACAATTCCTGATGTATATCATTTGGTAACCCATGGTCAAACATCCTTTAAAAAAATAGTTTTTTCAGACTTCTTAGGATGGAGTGTAAAGTTCTAAACTGCTTACATATTGGACTGGAAACCTAAAGTCTTCACGTGTTCCTTCAATGGAGTTTTCTTCCTGAGGACACTGCTTTGCCAATATGCAAAGCAGTATGCATATTAAAGCAGGATTCCTGGTTTAAGGGCTGAGCTGACTTGCCCTGGCTGGATGTCTGTCAGTTGATTGGAGCCAAATTGGAGCTGATCCAGGACACCAAAATGTTGCAGGTTTGATCCCTGCATACCTAGGTTGCTGGTTTTCTCTCTCACATAGATGTGTCTCTCTCGCTCTCTCTCTCCCCTCTCCCCTCCCCATACACCTCCTCTCTCTCTCTAAAATCAATACACATAGCCTCAGGTGAGGATTAAAAAAAAAAAAAAAAGAGCTGAGCTGACTCACATCCAGGCATATATCAAAGGATTATCACTTATTATACTTTGTAGCTACCATCCCCTATCTTTACTGAGATATAATTGACAGAAAACACCGTATGTTGCATGGTTTTTTAAAGGAGAGAATGAGTCCACATTCTTGATTTCCTCTGCTAAACAAGTTACATAGTACCGTTGTTAGACACATCTATTATACCACTAGGGTATGGTGGCCTGTGAACTATCTTCATTACTCTTGGTGAATCATTCTGCTCTGACTGTCTCTGAAATCTTGCCCATCATTGTGATGATTGTTTGCCCTTGGCTTCTGGCAGTTAATTAGCATCACTTAGCCTCTATAATTTTGGGATTCTCTCATCTTCATTGCAATCAATGATCTGAGTTTTGCAACGGGGTTTCCTTTTGACAGCCCTGGCCAGTAGTTTAGAGCTGCATGTGTATGCTGTGATGCGGTGCCCTCTCACCAGGGCATTCACCGTAGGCTGCATCAGTGTGCGTCTCCCAGGCCTTCCCATGCAGCACAGTCACCCAGCAGGGCCTCTGGCCACTCCGTGTGCCCACTTCCCTCAGCCTTTGAATCTTTCTTCTATCATCTGTGTTACAACTTTACTTGTTAAAGGCACGCTTTTTCCACATTTCTCTAAGCCATGCTCATAACGAGTCATACTACTACATGCTAGATTTTAGGGGAGTGCTCCCAAGTCAACACATTCTATGACCCAGCTCCCTTCAGCACTCTAAGAATACAGTTTCATGTGTACTCCTATGGTCCCTGCCAGGTGAGGAACAACTGCATGTTCCAATACCTTTGTGGTACAGCCCATTTCTTTCTTCTCAGGCCCAGCTTGTCTGCATTTGGGTTGTTGTGTGATTTAACACTGTTTATAGGCCAAGTAGACAAAATAGTGGATAAGGAAATTCTTGAAGGGGGATGCTCTAGTTTTCTATTTGTATTTTTTAATGTAGACGATTATTTTATTGAACATTTAAAAATAAATGACTTTATATTTACTGAACTGTGAAAAAAATCAATAGTGGATATAGTCATTTTAAAAGTTAATGGATTAAATCTACTATTACTATTGATTTCTACGCAATAGGATGTCCTATAATTCTGTTTTCAGTAGTAAAGTCATATAGCTTACAGATTTAACCTAAAAAGAAAAGATTTCTGTTTAACTCATTTGGCCATGTAAACTAATAATCACAAAAGACTTTTGCTTTGTGAGAACAAATATATTCCTCTGCATTGTTTTAGTTTAGAGGAAGTGCTACCTCTTACCCAGAACGGGTGGACCAACCACATCTACAGGCTCAGATGGCTGATAAGACTCAGGCGTCTGGGTCTCTCACTGTTCCCAACCAGGGCTCTGATCTTGACATAATATACTCACTTTGGTTAGGTGCTCTGAAGTCTAACCACAGTTCTGTTATTGGTTTTCAGCTTTCTCTGTCCTCTCTTTGAGGAGGTTAGAGATTCTTCATATGCAACCAAAGTGACCCTCAGGCTTTCACTCCTGGTTTTCAGGTGTCAGTTTCTTTACCTCACATTCTCATTTTCTCTCTAGAAATTATTAATCATATTTATCAATGTCTCAAATGCCTGACAAGTCAGTTAAGGTACTCCCTTCTACTCATACACCATCACTATTTATCTTTGGTGTTAGCAATAAAACTGCCACCTTGGGCTGGGCACTGCCTGTACCCCAATTACCATGGATGACGAAGCCTTTATTGACAGCCAGGTGGTTAGTGATTTAGCTATAAAACCATATCATCTATATTTTTCAACTGCTTCTGGTAAAACTGTCACAGATTAGGTTCTCCACAAGCAGATGCTGTGACAGAGTTTGTAAGCAGATGCTGTGACAGAGTTCGGAGTGTCATATACTTACCAGTGATCAACACCTGTGAGAGGGAGAGGTACAGGGCAGGATCAGGCAGCATAGAACTGGCATGGTGATGCAGGATCAACAAAGTCTCATCCAAGGGCTATGGAGTAAACCCTTCGGAATGCTTTTCTTGGGAGGGGGCAACATTACTGGGCCATTACATCCCTACCTCATTCAGTCACTGAATGTGGGATAACCTGGGAAAAGAAGGACATTGGGTAGGATAGCTCTTAGCAGCTGAGGCTAAACCCGAAGAACCTGACGGCTCGAGACTCTCTGTGGACCATGCTTCTCTTAGGTAAGCATCTTTTGAAGGGAGAAATGGGTGACATGTCTCTGTGTCTACCACAGATATTTAATTACCACCTCTAAATGCAGGCAAGGGGTGATGCTACAAAAAAAAATCTAGCCCTGGTCGACGTGGCTCAGTGGATTGAGTGCTGGCCTGCAAACCAAAAGGTCACTGGTTGGATTCCTGGTCAGGGCACATGCTTGGGTTGTGGGCCAGGTCTCCAGTTGTGGGCATGTGGGGTGGGGTGTTTCTCTCATGCATCATTAATGTTCCCCTTTCTTTCTCCCTCCCTTCCCTTCTCTTTAAAAAAAAATAAATAAAATCTTTAAAAAAGCAATCTAGAAAATCTTAACATGTGCAAACAAGCAAACATAGGGGCCAGGAGAATTTCTGTTCCTATAGTAAAAATGTGGTTAAAAAATTTTTTTTGAAGCAATGGGGTCTGATTATTAAAAAATAACATCTAATCTTGAGTAAACATTATGTTATGGTTACCCTTTCTTAAAGATAATAGCTTTATAGTGTGTTGCCATAATGAAAAAAAAAGGAATCTAATTGTCAGAAGTCTCATTTAACTTGAGGAATTATTTTTGAAGTGAAAATTATAGTATAAGGATTAGCATCAATATGCTGGGAAGTTGAAGTTATGCAAATACCATGAACTCTTTTACTTGTTGCCTTTTGTAAAACATTTTACTCATGGATGTTTCTTTGTTATTCAGTGGACTAGTTATTGTCCATTATTGTCATAACTTTCTTTTTATATATTCAAAGCATTTCTATTAATGTTCAATATTTTTAATAGATAGTAAGTTCTTAATTGTAGGATTATTGATGGACAGCAAATTAGAGAGTGAACTTTAAAATGAAAAAAGAAAAACTCACAGGATATCTACCAACAAACTATCTCAAACATACTTAGTAAAGGGAAAATCCACAGAGTTTTTCATTTTAACTCTTAATAAGTAAAGAGGAGTCAGAACAAATCAAGTACCCTTCACTGAGCTAGTTTCACCATTATTGTGTTTAAAACTTTAAGAAGACATTGGTAACCTTTCTAATAAAAACATATTAAGAAGTGAGCTTTTACATAATCATAAAGCCATTTTATTTAATTTTTAACATTTTTGGAAATGACAGCATACCTGGGCACGGACCGGGGTCTTGTCTCCAGGACTGTCCACAGCGTTCAGGACCCACGACATCTCCCATTGTTGTATCACAGAGGACATGGAATTCTTCACTGGTCACCTCTGATGGGTGGAAATTGAGCCTGGAATAAGACTTTTTAGTTCAACATCATTAGTTAGGAACTTTTTATGGCATAGATTTGGGAAATCTGGCGACACTAGTATTGAAGGCATCTACAAAGTCAAAGTTCTTTGGTAAGAAACTGCTTCTTGGGAAATGCTTAGAGGATTAATGGAGGAATATTAACTATGTCCTATAGTTAATGATAAAATAAATCACTTGGGCACCAGGGATGTATTTTGGCTCTCAACAGAAGTGGTGAGGTGGCAATTGTAAAGTAATTTATTAGTATGAAGTACAATGTTCAGGTATGATCCTTCCCTGCAAATACTCTGTGCTGTCTTCCCCCTTCTCCTACTTCAGTGAAAGGGTGTCTACATACCTGCGTGGAGACATGTGTGGAAGAAGCCGTGCTTTTTAGTATAATTTTTGTTGAATTTATTGGGCTGACTTTGGTTAATAAAATTATATAGGCTTCAGGTGCACAATCCTACTTGTACATCATCTGTACATTGTATTGTGTGTTTACCACCCAAGTCCAGTGTCCTTCCATCGCCTTTTATTCACCCATCCACCCTGTGCACTGCACCCTGTTTCCCTTTAGTAATCACTACACTGTTTCTATGAGTTTTTTTCCTTGCTTAATCCCTTCACCTTTTTCACCCTACAAGCTGTCAGTCTGTTATCTCAAAAAATTAAAAATGGAACTGACTTATGACCCAGTGATTTCACTTCTGGGAATATATTTGAAGAAACCCAAACCATTGATTTGAAAGAATATACATTTATTACAGCATCATTTACAGTAGCCAAGATTTGGAAACAGTGCAAATGTCCATCAGAAGACAGGTGGATAAAAAAAGCTGTGGTACATATACACAATGGAATACTATTTGGCCATAAAAAAGAAGGAAATCTTAATATTTGCAACTATGTGATTAGACCTGGAGAGCATTATGCTAAGTGATATACACCAGACAAACACAAAAACCATATGATTTTACTTATAAGGAAAATGTAATAAAATAAATTAAATTAACCACGAATCTTGTATTTAGCCTGACATAATTCAGGTAGCAGAGATACTGTTATGTGTATAAATCACTTGTCCTTGCCTTTTCTTGCAGTTTACCATTTGCCATGCAGCTTTCATTACTGTCTCTCTAGCACCTTCACTCCTCCTCTCAGTCACACTCTCTTACTCTGTGTTTCCTTTGGAAGTTATGAGTGTTTTCAGCTGAGTGTTTAAATACATGGTGACGCTAATGGGAGAGCAGTTTGGGCACAATTTGCTAGAGGTACTACGTATCTAAAACTCAATTTTGATAAAAGTGTTCCAATGCTGAGAATACTGGTTAGATTTACTAAATTCAAGTACCTCCACCTAAAATACCTATCTGTGTTATTTTATATTGGAAAGTTATATAGTCAAGCAGAAGTATAAGAAAAACTGAATTGCATTTGAATTAGCAAACTTCTTTAAAATTATATTTGAGTATAATAACTATGTGGACAATACTACTAGCCCTTCATATTTGGTTTTTCTTTTTGAACTTATCTATGCAGACTATTTCAATGCCCAAAACTGGACAGTTCATTTCTGTGTATTAGAGCTCATAAAACAATTACAGACTTCTCTCCATATTTTAGCTTATC
This sequence comes from Micronycteris hirsuta, assembly GCA_004026765.1. NCBI lineage: Eukaryota > Metazoa > Chordata > Mammalia > Chiroptera > Phyllostomidae > Micronycteris > Micronycteris hirsuta. The sequence goes on from PVJI01003294.1 coordinate 74,806, forward strand.
ACTACCTTTTATCAAGTTTGACAAAACAGAGAATATCTGCTTAAAAACTTAAGACTTCATTAGTCATAATTATATTGCCATGTATATTTCCATTTTCTGTTCCCTAAATCCATACTGTTAGAACTCCTGGATCTATGTCTCTCCATACTGGATGGGTAATTTTATCCATTCATTCATTGCTGTGTCATGTACTGAGCAAGATAGAAAAGATATATAATTATATATTGAGATGGGTCAGATCACATACACTAGCAAAGGAGATAGCCATTTACCAAATAACAATATAAGTACTGAATGAAAATATGAAAAATAAATATGGAAGCTTGAGTAGATAGCAACATTTTCAGCCACAAGGGTTGATGAAAGACTCAGAAAATATAATTTAAGCTTGGTCTTTTATATCAAATAAATGGGATATAATCTAGGGGAGGGAGAAAGGGAAAGAACATTTTAGGTATATAGAGTCTCTAATACAAAAGGGACAATAAATTTGAAATAATGCCTTGTTTATGAGAGAGTAACAAACTGGTCGATGTACTACAAGATTGTGTTAACTCAAATGAAACTGCTTATTTACATCATATCAGAAAAAAAAACATGGCAGATGACATTTTAGAGTATAACTATTAATAGAAGATAGTATCTGTATCTCCCACACTATCTATCTGAGTGTGTGATACAAAAAAAGACATTCCCTGAATATATATGGGTAAGTATATAATATTCCACCAGGAACTAGGCTAAGATAGTGAGAGACACAGAAATCATGTAATACAGGAAATAGTTAAGGAAATTGTTTCATTTGAATTGGATAGTATTAGGTAAGCCACTATGAGGTGGCTATTTTCAGAGAATAAGCAAGACAATGGGGTTATTGATGGAATACGAGTATAGTATTTTTCTGAATTACATCCACTATGTCTGCTTCACATTATTACTATCTCAAGTCAATGGTTCCAGAAAATATCTATAGACTCCATAGGGATATATTAGAGTGAACATATTTTGTTGATTCATCCTAAACATTCTCAGCAAAAGTCAAAACCAAATGAGAAATATGAGTTATCCTATACAATTTCTGCTTTATTTCGTTCCATGCTAGAGCTCCTTTAGGGAAAGCAATAGCTATTCCTGATATGGGCCCCCAAATACTCAAACACTCTAGGAAGCATTGGTCATTTAATAAGTCCAAATTACTTGGGACTATCCTTTGCTGTTTTTTTATCTGCTTGACAATGCTGCCTCTGAAATGCTATAGCTATCCACACATGGAAGCTGTGTCAACCTCAGATAGCTGAGAGGGCACCAAGGTAACCCTGAGGAAATATGGTGGTGCTACATACTTTTAAAAACATGAATAGTCAGCCCTGGACAACTAGCTCAGTTGGTTGGAGCATCACTCCATACACCAAAAGCTTACAGGTTCAATTCCCGGTCAGGAAGCAACCGATTAATGTCTCTCTCTAATTTCTCTCTCTTTTCTATCTCCCTCTCTCTCCCTCTTTCTCTTAAAAAAAAAAACAATAAACATCCACAGGTGAGAATACAAAAATTTTTTAAATGTATTAACAGCTTAAATCAGTTAATCCTTTACAAGACTTTTAGATAAACTTCAAGAAGAGAGAAAAGCTTAATCTTAAATATTTTATTGTTTCATTTGACTCTGCTGATTCATCTTCAGGTTAGTGGGACTTGCTATCAGCCTAAAGATTTTCAGTGGTCACTGATTCAAGTTATAAAAGGACGTGGTGTTCCAATGTCAAGACAGATTAAAATCATAAAAAGACAGGGATAAGGAACTAAGAAAAAGCACTACATGGACTTAAAGTGGCATGTAGATTCATCAGATTTCAGAGCTGCAAAGGAACTTAAAGATCATCATGAATAAAGATATCACATTTATTTATCTGCTTTAAAGAGCTGGTTTTGCTGTTATGCATAAATGAGGCTGCACAAGCTATTGAATTATCTGAAAGGCTATCCTTTCTAGTCAGGAAAAGTTGGGTATGAAAAATCACCCCCATGATTTAATTTTATTAAAAAACTATATCTTTAAGTAAAAGGTATATATTCAAATGATATGATTAAGAGTAGTATTTGTTATCAGAACAATAATGCTTGATTGGTTAATCTGTCATGGGCACAGATTTTGAAATCTTTTGAGCACACAATACAGATAAATTCTGGATTCTGGAGAATAGAGAACCAAAGTTATATGAGATTTAATCATTAGTGTTTTGTACCTGGTATCATTCCAGATCCCTAGAGATTTGAAAGTGAGCGAAAGCACATGAACTTTTTCCTCTCACTGAGTGCACTGCATAGGTTATTGAGTGGGGGGTGAGGAAGGAGAGAGAGAGGGAGAGATGGATAGATAGATGATAGATAGGTAAGACAGATGGTCACAAAAGTGAATGTGTAATTTAAAACTGAGAGAAAAGCTAGAAAGGAATGAAAAATTAATAAAATAATCTGGTCAAGACTTGGTCTAGAGAGGGAAATTTCTGAATAAGCAGTGCTTGAGTCGGGTCTAAAGCAGAGCATGAGCACCATGAGGAAGGACGGAAGCACCATGTAGATCACGTGGAACACTGCTACATAGAGAACCTGACTCTTCCTTCCCCCTTCAAATTCATCTCAAATCACCCCCACGCTTGTTTATTGAGAAGGAACACACGCGATTGACTCTTACAAAGGAAAAGGGGAACAATGGTGTTGAAGTAGGAATAATGACATGAGCAAGGATGATGAAGAGCCTTGTAGGACAGTCTAAGTATTTTGGAAACCACTGGAAAATTTATAAATAATGTGGTTGGTTATGAGATTAGATTTTTTTGAGATGATACTTTCTGCAAAACAGAGATGAGTCAGATACTCAGTATACGAATATTTGGAGGTTCTCAAAATGCACTTGCATGATAAAATATCGTAACATCTCATGAATTAATAAGGCACAAAGTATGTGTGCATACACACACAAAACATGTATACACAAGCAGTTATTCACACACCTAAATTACAAACATCATAGTTACATGTACAAATAAATGCAGACATGAGGTCTGTCTGGAAACAGTCCAGCCATTATTAATATAATGAGAATGGTTCGCATGACATCGATTCAACCTGGTAGCCAAGTAGAGTAGACTGGAATGTGCATGTGTGAACAATGATGACTTCACTGTACTAGTCATTGGGGGCAGTAGACAACCTTGAGTGACCATGTGTACTGTGTGGCCATTAAATTCAAAATAACTTAGTGAGCAAAGCAACAAATCTGCGTTGAATTTTGCGTTAAGCTTGAACATTACTCCATGGAAACTATTCAGATGATTCAGAAGGCTGAAGCTATGGGCAACTGGTGATTGGCAGCTTTATTGCAAAAATGCACCTGCTCATGAATCACGTCTCATGCAAAGTTTTCTTGTGAAACATCAAATCACCCAGGTGACTCAGCGCCCTAACAGCCCAGATTTGGCTCCCTGCAGCTTCTGGCTTTGTGCAAAACTAAAATCACCTTTGAAAGGAAAAAGATTTCAGACTGTTGATGAGAATCAGGAAAATACAAAAGGACAGGTGATGGCAATTGGGAGAACTGTGTGAGGTCCCGGTGCCTACTTTGAAGGGGACTGAGCTGTAATTGTTCTATGACAATGCTTCTTGTATCTTGTATCTTCTTCAATAAATGTCTCCATTTTTCATATTACATGGCTGGATGCCTTCTGGGCAGACCTCATACATGTATGTTTTTGGCCTCCCAAATTGACAAACTCAAGTTTTCAAAATTACAGTCTAACCTGTTTAACATACAGTTGGATATTCCACACTATATTTCTTTTTCCTGCCCACGTGACCCACCTGCAAATTACCTCTTCTGAGGTGACCATCAGGTCAACTGTCAAACTTTGACATAGGAAATTATGCATTAGAAAAAGTGTCATTTTGCTTTCAAATACTGGCTTAATGTTGCACAAAATAGAAAATTCACCTGCCACTTTTTATGTGGTACATATAAAATAATTCAACTATAGCAACATATGAGAAAGATATCATTGTACTCCTTTGCAAGTAAAAGGATCAGACTTTGGGTGTTTAAATTACCAAGAGGCACACCTCTAACTTAAAAGGTGTTTCAAATTCATTGTGTTTGCTCCAAAGCTCATAGTCTTATACGTGCTTGAAGCTCATCAGAAACTTAAACAAAATGCCACTTATTCTAAGGACAGATATTCTTCAATAGAATTCTTGGTGTTCATATGTTGAAAATAATTTTATTAGAATCATAGCAACATTGTATTGAACTTATCTGGATGCTGCATTGAAAAAAACAGTAACAAAAATAACAATAGCAACAATTGGGCACTTAAGAGAGAGGACCAAAAGAAGGCCCCTGGAATTATCTTCTGGAGGATGGGTCCCTCACTAGGTGAGTGTTCTAGGAACCAATCTGTATCCGTGTGCCAGCTGGCATGGTTGTGAGACATTGCATTGGCTTCAGTGAATTTTTTGAAGATTCTAACACATTTGCCCATTTCATCGTGGGTGATTTACAAGGGCACCTGCCCACACTGTGCTGAGTGTCCAGCAGTTTTTGACCAAAAACGGCATGGCCCCCATGCCTCACCCTCCATATTCACTCCATCTCACCTCAGGGGGCTTTGTTTTTTTGTTTCCTGGATGAAAAAGTCCTCAAAGGGAAATGTTTTGCTGATGTGGAAGAGCTGAAACAAACAGCAGAAGGACTAAAAGGCATCAAAATAGACAAGTTCAAAACCTGTTTTGAGCAGTAAAAAAACATCCTAATATGTGTATGGCATCAAATAGAGAGTACTTTAAAGGTGACTGAGGTCTAAACATGTAAGGATACATACACAATTTTTATAAATAAATTCTGGGTGTTTGGGTCCCCCTCACATATTGGAATGCTCATGGCCTTCAATGTCTTTCAATCTTGAGTTACAGTTAAAACTGGTATGGCTGTGTTAAGATACAGCCCATATTTTTTACTTTTTATGTAGTTGAATGTTTTTTATACACTCTGGCTGTTTAATCATGCTGGAACAGTGATATTTCATGAGTGATTATTGGGGTATTGAGTGAAGAACTGTTAGGGGTAATTAAAGGGCGGAAGACAAGGCACGAGATGAGCAAGCTATCCTTTGCTTTGGACAGGAAAAGAGGTTATAAAACTTCTGTCTCCTGACCTACTGACATGTTAATAAACCAGGGATGTTTAAATTTTTTATTATATTATAAAATTTATTAACATACTTATTTTACATGCATTTGTTTTATTTCCTCTATTCAATACATGGGCTTTTTGGTTCATGAACCTTGAGTTTTCTTAAACTTAGTTTTCCTTCTAGCCTTGATCCTAATATATCACAAGGGGCCCATGATGTCTTTTGAAATCAGTTAAATATATTATGAGAGGTCACTGATAAACAATGGTTTTAACTGGGTTAGAAAAATGTTTTTAATTCTCCACTTATTGCACATATGCTTATAAGGATAGGTATGGACATTGTGTCTCTTTTTACCATATATTTCTACATGAGGGGAAGCATTTGGCTGACACGGAAAGCAGATGCTCCTTTCTTTTTCTCTAGTTTGGGAACTTAGGAAGCATGATTCTTTTTAATGTTATTCTAAGGATTTTCAGAATTCCAGTGTGATTCTTTGTTAACTAATAGGTGTTCTGTTACCTTAACATATATCTAAACTTTATTTCTTAAATTGCAGTGCAGAAGTAATTTTCCCTTCATTCCATGATCACATGCGATCAGGTTCACCATATATAATGTTCACAGGATGTTAAACGTGTGTATGACTATCACCAATTTGGGCTCAAACATTCTCTTTTTCATACATTACTATTACTGTCAGGATATGGCCAGTTTCCTATTTCTCAGTATGACATAGTAAAGTCTTACCAACATTGTGACATTTAGAATAGTGACCTAAAAGACGAAGTCCATTACGACTCCCTCACCCTTTGTTTGGTCCCTGGTGTCTAAGTACTTTAATCTTTAGCCATCAATCATTTAAGTCCCCAGTTTTTACTGGCTATGTTGCTGCTCTCAGTGCAAGTATTTTTTTCAGAGAGAACAGAAACTAATACCAAAAGCAAAGCTGATTCTAAGAGTATTCAAGAAAAACATTTTTAGTTATAGCTTTTTGATGATTATTCACTAAAGCCTTATTTAAATAAATATTTCAGGATGACAACAGATGCACTAAATATAATTAATTGTTTTGTTATGTTGAATGTGTCACTTGAAAGAGAGAAAATGATCTGTATGTGAATAGGTAACAAACTATACTAAATAGAGAATGATCAAAGATTATGAAAATATATCTCATTCCCTTGCATGATGCTTTTTCTTATATTTGCTGAGAGTCATTTTTCTATGTCCTCAGACATAATTTTTCTTTGCAATTTTCATTAGACATTTTGCTCATCTATTTTATTTCAGAGGTTTGCATTTGTTAATGTTGCCATTATCAACTTCAAAGAATGAAACTTTATTAAAGTGTGAAATATTGTAGAATTATCTAATTAAGAAGAAAAACAGTTTCTTCAAATTACATTGTTTACACTAATAGTAGTTTAATAAGACTTTACTGAATAAAGCTTATTCTTTCTATTTATTTTAATATATCCATTTTTAAAAGATTTGTCTTATTCCCAGTCTTTGTCTTCAAGTATTACTTGGCTAATAAACTTATTCTATACCTGAAACCATTGAATATATCTTGCAGTCATTTTTATTTTTTTATTAGTATATTATTCATTGTATGCACATAGCGATTGGTACAAAAATACTTTATTCCTTAAATATTTAATTTCTGAAAATAGAGGAAAATTTTAAATGAATATGATTATCTATCAGTTTATATACATTATTGTGTTTTGTGCAATTATACTAATGTAGATGATACTAAAACAAAAAGCAATTTCTCACAACTCCAAACAGGCTTGCTTTCCCTCCCTTCCTCCTTTCCTTCCTTTTCTCTAGTAATATTTTTGTTGCCAAACTAACAACAGTGATTTCCATTTTTTTACATTAGTTTTCTCATGTCAAGCAATGGCTGTTGGCACTAATTCAACACCAACAAGAACCCCCACTTTGGGGTGAGGTGAAGAAAAAACTACTCAGTGCAGCGCTACACGGAATGGCTGTGAAAACAGCACTGCTGCCAAGCAGCTCAACAGCCCTACAGGGCGGTTGTGAAAACAGCATGGTCCTGAGGCTACCTGGGGTCCAGGCCCCTCTTCAGCTCTGCGGTCTGCTCACCTTCGCTCTGGGATGATTTGGTGAGACATTTTACATATTTCAGCTCTAGCTACAGAGAGGCAGTCTTGCATAGGAAACACACCCTCTGCCAGCCAGAGGGGAGCTGGCTTATGGACAAAAGTCCCTGCCCCTGGTTCCTGGTTGGTCAGTCCTTACGCAAACAACATCAAATCCTTGCAGTTTGGTCCAAAAGGCACTCTCCTGATTAGTCAAAGAGAGCCACTCTGGTTAGTCTGCATGGGGAAAGTCCTAGTCCCATTGTTTGGAACAGGGGTCCAGGAACTGATTCATAAGGGCTGGCTCAGAGGGCAGAAACAGGGCATGAAGCAGTTCAGCGCTGAGACAGGCTTCTCCCTGAGTGTGAGGGACCCCTGTGCAGAAATGGCTGCTAGGCTTGGTATTTTGTTTTTGTTTTTAGCTTAATTAGCAATCAGGAGCCCTTCTTAGTGCTCAGGGTTCACATTTAAAATTTACATAAGGTTAAAGAAAAAATTCAGAAGGCCCAGAAATTTTTAGAAAAACATCATATTTCATTGTTACAAAGGTTAGACTTGTTTTCCGTAAACTTTGTATGCCCAGATTATCTAAGCAATAAAATAATTTGGAACCTGAGTTCTTAGTGTTATTGTATATCCAATAGCATTGATATTTCAAAAATATTACTGACCTGTAGCCTTTATATTCAGTTAAATCAAACACCTAGTAACCCAAGATTCATTTCAAATCCTGGCTCTATGACTTTCTGGATAAATTTGTACTTATGGAAATTCTTCAGTGAATGTTAGTAAGTGTAAAATGATAATAATAAAATTTAACTTGTAAGGCTACCTGCGAAAGTGAGAATTCTTATTTTAAATACTTGGAAAATAATAGATGTTTAATAAATTTTAGTTCATAAGATTATGATTAATGATTATTAGACTATAATTGAAAATATTAGTATGTTTTGATACCTTTCTATTTTCAGATTTGATTTTCTATTTTTTGTATATAGGGAAATAGCACTAAGCAGTTATTTCTAGTAGCACAAATGGATGAGACTCGAGATGGTAATATTTTGTGTGCTAAACAATATTGCTTTGATTCCTTGATTACTCTTGATTACTCTCTTTAGCCAAAGCTTAACAATTTTGTAAGTTATTATCCAGGGAATACAGAGTGTATTATAAAGTCAATTTGAGGAAACTTCTAAGGTAACTAACGGATAAGAGTCATAATTTTTGTTTCATCTTTATTTAATTATACATAGTACAAATATGTACTTTGTTAACAATTTTAACTATTCCCCCAAATATAGCCGCTATGTTTTCAGACTTTATATCCTCATTGCTTGTTTTCCTCTTTGTTTATTAGGTATGATAATTTTCTTATTTAAGAAAAACAGATACATCTATTGATCTATTTTTTCATCCTTTTTATCTGTGTTTTGTTAGTTTATTGTTACTGATTAAATATTTTTCTCTTTCTCTAACTACTTTACCATAAATTTCAATTTTAAATATATTAAGTATATTCTATAAACATATTCCTATTTTATGAAAAGGAGTAAATATATTAATACTATTTTACATTGATTATTTACTTGAATATATATTTCTATATTATGCAATATGCAATTTGAGAAGCTTTATATAGTTATGTTTAGTGGATAACAATAATTGTTTACAGGCATTAAAAAATGAGAAAATCTATCTTACAACATATACATTTTCTAGGTAAACCAGTGGCTATTTCGAATAAATTATTTCTTTAGGAATACTCCTAGAATCTGTATTTTAAGGATAAAGGAGTGCACATTTTTAATATCATGTTTTATAGTAATATTTGGCAAATGGTTGTTTTTAACTACAAAGCAATATATGAGGTCTGTCCAGAAAAAGTCCAGCCATTGTTAATATAATGAGAATGGTTTGCATGAGATCGACGTAACCTGGCAACCAAGGAGACTGGACTGGAATGCACATGCATGAACAATGACGACTTCACTGTACTTGTAAGTGGGAGCAGCAGACGTTGTTGAGTGAGCATGCATAATGTGTGGCTGTCACATTCAAAATGAGTAAGTAGAGCAATGAATCTGCATTGAATTTTGCATTAAGCTTGAACATTCCTCTGTGGAAACTATTTGTATGATTCAGAAGGCCACAGCTATAGGCAACTGGTAATTGGCAACTTCATCATGACAATGCACCCACTCATACATTGCGTCTCATGCAGAGTTTTTTGGTGAAACATCAAATCACTCAGGTAACTCAGCACCTCCCACAGCCCAGATTTGACATCCTGAGACTTCTGGCTTTTCCTAAGACTAAAATCAGTTTTGAAAGGAAAGAGATTTCAGATCATTAGTGAGATTCTGGAAACTACAAAGGGGCAGCTGATGGCAACTGGGAGAACTGTGTGAGGTCCCAAGGTGCCTACTTTGAAGGGGACTGAGGCATCATTGTCTTATGTACAACATTTCTTGTATCTTCACCAATAAATGTATCTTTTTCATATTACATGTCTGGATACCTTCTAGACAGACTTCATATATAGAGATAGACTTTCATATATTCAATATTACTTTTAGTCTCATTGATGTATGAATATTTGCAAAATTATTCCTTTTTGATGAGACAGGTTGGCAATCGCTGAACTAGAGCATAGAGATTTATAACATGAATCAATCATTGTTGTTTTCTGTTGGTGTTTTCTGCTTTTGAAGACTGCCTGGGTTTCATTATGACACTGAGCTTCTTGTCTAAGTGTAATGACTTCAGATATTAAAAGTAAACTGTAGCATTATACCCACTGTCCTCATTAAGCCATCCAAGACAATTGAGTGCTGGGTCATATATCTTATTTAATATACTTTATGTGAAAATTTATCTTTAATTTGTTTATTTATTCATTTTTAAGTATTCATTATAAAGTTATGCCATGAATCTTCCTAGGAACTGGTGACATAGTTTTTCCCATGGATCTTACATTGCAATCAGTAGGAGAGTGTGGAGAGAGAAGTTAAAGAATATGTGAATATTATTTCAGATGGTAAAATATGCTGTGAAAAAATTAAGTTAGCATAAGGCAAGGGAAAGTCCTATTGGAACAATTTGTTGTATTGGTAGTTAGAGAAGACTTCTCTGATGAAGTGTCATCTGAGCAGAGAAATAAAGAACAAGAGCAGGAAATGGATAGCTTCTGAGAGAAGACTGACAGGGAAGATAGCAACTACAAAATTCCAAAGTGGGCTCAAGCCTCTTCTGTTCTAGAAACAGTAAGAGGTCAAGTGAGTTGAAGTGACTGAGAAGCACAGAGACTGAAGTGATTTCTGAAAGGCAATGTTTGGCCAAATTATGTGGGGACTTATAGATCATCTTGGTGACTTTGCTTTTCAATTTCAAAAGGGTGGAGAGTCATTGGAAGATTTATAGAATGTAACTTAATTATATGACCCGTGTTTTTGTTTTTTAACATTTGACTATAATGTTGAGAAGAAATTATAGAATGACCTACTAGTTTTCTATGGATGCCATAACAATTTCCACAAACTTGTGGGTTTACAACAAAATAAATTTAGTATTTTACAGTTCTAAAAATAAGAAGTTGGACATCAGTCTTGGTAGGCTAAAATCAAGGTGTCAGCAGGGTGCATTCCTTTCTAGAAGCTATAGGAAAAAAACCCATTTGTTTCCTCGCCTTTTCCAGGCTGCCACTTTTCTTGTCTCACGGCTCTTTTCCTCCATCTTCAAAGACAGTACATTGGGCCAGGTTCTTTTTACATCTTTTTTTATTTTTGCTCCTGCTTTCTTCTTCTACTTTCAAGATTGTGATTACATTGGGTCTTTAGGTAAACCCTCACCAAATATTTAGGTCAGCTGGTTTGCAGACAATTTCACCTACTATCTTAATTATAGTATTTTGTCAATTGCTAACATATTCACAAGTCCTGCGGTTTAAGATGTGGGCATATTTGGGTGGCATCTGTCTCTCTATCACAGATAGGATAAATGTAGAGGCAAAGTTGATAAGAAGGCTATTGAAATACACTATAAGAAATGTTTGTAACTGGCATAGAGTGAAAATAAGGGGCATGAAGAAAAATGGTTGAAGTCTAGAAATATTTGAAGGCAAAGAAAGAATTTCCTGATGCACTATCAGTGTGTGTGAGTGTGAAAGAAGTAGAACAGTCAAGGATAATCCCATAGTTTTAGGCTTGAGCGTCTGCTGAAATAATAGCATTGTGATTCCTAAAGTGGGAGGGGCTGGGTGAAAAGCTGGATTTCCCTCTTTCTCCCTCTCTCTCTCCCCACAACCCCCCTGTGTGTTTGATTATTGAGGAGATAAACAGTGTTTTGATTTTTGATCAAGTAATGGTGAGATGAATGTAACACAATAAAAGAGAGATGCTGAGTAGCCAGTTGGCATGCAAAATTTCAGAGATGAGTTTTGAACGCATGCATTAATTTGGTAGCCTTCAAGCCATGTGACAGATTAAGAAGTATGTAAGGATGTATGTATTGGTTAAAAGGAGACAATCTTTAAGTTCAGAGCTTTGGGGAACTCATTATTTATAGAAATGGATAATGAAGTTGGAATAAGAAAGGAAAACTTTAACAACTAGTGAGGTAGTAGGAGAGACAATAGAGTAGCATCCCAAAGGCCAAGTGAGAGTATGTTTCAGGAAGAAGGGAGAGTTAACTATGTCAAGTGTGGTGGATAATACTGAGGTCGAAACTTAGAAACTCTGATGGGATTTTGTAGTATAAGACACTGTGACCTTGGTAATAATTATCTGTGTAATGGTATGGTAGGGTCCAAAGCCTAAGTTAAATGGATTCTGAGAGAATGGGATGGCAGTAAATAGTCAGTATGAAGAAAAGGCTCTTCTAGAAACTCCTTTTTAATTAGTGGAAGAAGCAGTTGAGGCTCAGACAAGAAACTTATGAGTTGTCAAAAGCTTTTAAATTTTTCTTTGTTTCTACTGTGAAATATATCTTTAAACGGAGATAATCTATTTTGCTATTTAATGACAAACAAAATAGTAGCCAGAAGGATTAACATTAATCCAACACTCATGTAGCAATACCAACCTGAAGAAATTGAACACTGGTGCCAGTTTTGTAGCACTCCAGGTGAGCTTTCCCAATTGCATACTGCTTCTTCTGCTCAAAGATTACATAGACAGTGCATTTTATTGGTATTTTAATCATTTTTTCTATATACTTATCTGCTGTGTAAGCATTCCCAAAAAAGCTTTTATTTTACCTAAATTTGAATTTTATATAAATGTAGTAATTTTCTTCCTCTCTCTCTCTCTTTTTGTATAGTTTTGTTGCATCTTTTTGCATACTGACATGGATAATCAGTATTTCATTAGTTTTTAAACTTTATCAAAAAATGCAATGCTGCATGTAATGCTTTTACATATTTTTTACTCAAGATATTGCAAATATTCATCTGAACTTTTGCTTGTGGCTAAAGGTATTTATTTTTTTTATTTAATTTTATTTTTAAAGGTATTTATTTTGAATGCTAAATTATCTCATATTATGAGACTATATCTGATTTTTTTTTCATTCATTGTTCTGTAGATAGAGATTTTGGTCATGTCCAGGTGTTTGAGACTTTGAATGTTCTTTTTGACACCCTGCTTATGTCTTCTTCTATAAGTTGTGCTGTGTGAGAGTTTTCTTTAAGCATATTCCTAAGAGTGGAGTCGCTTGGGCATTGCATTTGTGAATGATCAATTTCAAGGAATAACCAACCGCTTCATAAGGTGGTTTCACCGATTCATTCTACTATCTATGTATGATGTCGGACCACCCTTCCAAAAAAAAAAAAACGAAAGAAAGAAAAAAAACCAGAATTATCTTCTGGCAGGTAGACTCCTTGTAGTTCAGGCTTCCCCTGATAGGTGAGTGTTCTAGGAACCCATGTGGATCAGTGTACCAGCTGGTGGTATTGTGAGAGGGTATGTTCTACTTCAGTGAATTTTTTGAAGACTCTTTCAATGTGTTTGCCCATTTCATGATGGGTAATTTAGCAGCGCACCTGCCCACACTGCACTGAGTGTTCAGCAGTTTTTGACAAAAAACAGCATGACCTCCCCACCCCACTCTCCATATTCTCCTGATCTTGCCCCAAATGATTATTTTTGTTGTTGTTTATTTTCCTGGATTAAAAAAAAATCCTCAAAGGGAAAATATGTTGTCAATGTGGAAGGGGTGAAACAAACAACTATAGAAGCACTAAAAGTCAAAACACTCATGAGTTCAAAAACTGTTTTGAGCGGAGGAAAAAAAACATCTCAATAGGTGTATTGCGTCAAATGGAGAGTACTTTGAAGGTGACTGAAGTTTAAATGTGTAACAATAAATACACTATTTTTTATAAATAAATTCCTTTTTTTTTTGGTGAGTTCCTGTCCATCCATGTATACTCCAATGCACGATGTTTTCAAACCTATTCATTATTTTTTGAGTAAATGGTAAACATTTTTTTGAGGAGTGAGGGCTCATGGCTTCAATTTTATAATGGACTGAGCTGATTTCAGACTACTTTGGGGTTTTGTTAAGGTTTGGTCTACCCCTGGCTTAGCACATGGTTCTAGGGCGGAACTCTATAGGGTTTTAAAATGAGAGTTTGGTGCTTTCATGTTGGCTTCAACCTTGGTAGGCCTTGAATTTGAACTGTGCTCCTCAGCTCTACAAAACAGAAAAATTCTGCTCTTTCGTAGAGGTTGTTGGCTTAGCTCTGACATCCATTTGCTTGAAGCAGCTCAGAATTTCACAAATTAAGTGGAAATCACATAGGTGTATATTTAAGGCTCCTCGACTTTTCCGTCTTGTTTTATCTATGATAACTGACTATAAAAACTGTTGATTTCTCTTTCTTAAGCAGCATCCTTTTTCCTGATCAATGGCTGGGAAAGTAAAGGGGATCCTTGCCCCATATCACAAATCTGTAAATGCCCCAGTAGAAAGTGGCTGCAGAACATCAGCTAATTTTTTGGAATCTACATCCCCAAGTTTCCCATTGCTTCATAGATCTTCCATGCCATTAAATTAAAAAAAAAAAATTGACTGGCTTCTCTAACTGTTCTCGTCTATTGCAAGTTTATCTGTGGCAAGGGTTTATTCTTCCCAAATATCATGTCATTTCAGTCTGTGAGCTCCTTAACTCCTAGTGGAGTGTCAGCTTCTGATAAGAATGTGTGTTAAAGAAAATCTGAACTTTTATCTGTGTCATCTCCATGAAGTGGATGAATGAATTGTGTGAAATAATTTAGAATTAAAAGCATCAGAAAATTAAAATTAAGCATTCTTAAAGAATTTTGCCTTCTTAGAGAGATTTGCAGTTGGGAAGAGACACTTCTTAGATTATGATTAACCGTCACTGGGAGTTTGGGCTCTGAGTGTGAGTAAGTGCCTGTAGTTAGTGAATCACCACTTGTTTTATGAGTTATGATGATTGTACTAACAAACATCTTCACAAAACATAATTATCAGAATGGTACAGATGCTTTTTTCCTCATGGTGATGTAACCAATTGGGAAAAATAAAGGAAGAATAACAACAAACAGAACCAAAGAAAAACTCAAAAATCACATTTTTCCTCTGTATACTGGTTCAAAACAGGTTCTCGTTCTGTTGATCCAGGGTTTTGTCGCTATTTCCTCTTTTGTTTGCTCTATTCTGAAACATGCTGCAGTGAACTTTCTCAGGTTTCCTTACCTCCTGGTGCAGGTGTGCATCTACAAGTGTTTATCTAGGACTGGAATGACTAGTTCCACGGATGCATGCAAACAGCTCACCTTGGCTTTGGCAAATTTTTTGTCATGACGTCTATATGCTCTTACAGCAGCAATGCAGGAAGTTCACCTGCTCTATGTCCTTGGAGGCATTTTGATTTTGATTTTTGGTTTTTACCAATTGTTTGGATTTGATGTTATCTCATTATAATTTTCTTTTCATTTCTTGGTTGTTAGTGAGTTTGATCATCAATCAATCTGTGTGTTTATGAATTGTTTCTTTTTCTTCAAATGCCTATTTATTTCTTTTGGTTATTTTACTACTTTTACAGTTATTATCAATGTGTTATTTGTGTGATTCTATCAATTTGTGGGATTTCTTTGTATATTCTTTTTTTTAAACTATTGTATTTATTTATTTTTAGAGAGAGGGAAAGGGAAGGAGAAAGAGAGGGAGAGAAACATCAATGTGTTATTGCCTCTCGAACATCCCCCACTGGGGACCTGGCCTGTAACCCAGGCATGTGCCCTGTCTGGGAATCGAACCGGTGATCCTTTGGTTCACAGGTATGCTCTCAATCCACTGAGCTACACCACCCAAGGCTCTTTATATGTTCTTGAAAATAATTCTTTATTTGTCTCATTTTTCCTGACTATCTTCTCCTGCTTTGTACCTTTGTCCTTTACTGTTTGTGTTGTGTTTAAGGAAATATATTAAATTTAATGCATTCAAATTTATCCTTTTTTCTGAATATTTGTTCCCTTTGTTTGGTTTAAGAAATATTTCTTTGGCATCAAAATGTATTTTCTAAACATTTAAAAATTTCATCATACTTGTGTAAGATTTATTCACACAGGAATTTAGTTTGCTGGTTATTTTTTAGTCCATTATCCATTTTCATTGCCCCATAATTAAAAAAAAGTCCCTCCCTCTGTGATTTTCTGGAAGTAGTCATCCTTCTCCACTAATTAGCAATGACCCCCTAAATTCAAATATTTAAATAAACATTTAAATCTACTAAATACATCAAAACATGTCATACAAGCACACAAATACATTACACTTTTGGAATCTGGATTATTTTCTGCTTTTTATTTCTTATCACTGTGTCAGTAGCATGTTGTCCCAGTTAATATGACTTCATTGGTACATGTTACAGCTACTTTTCCCTCACCGCCGTTCCTCAGAACTTCCTTGACATTTTGTAGCCCTTTGATACTCTATCAATTTTAAAATAAAATTTGTCTAATTTCACAAAAATATAGTAGTAATTTATTGCAAATTGCATTAAATCTATACATCATTTTTACATACAAATAGTATTGCTATTTTTATATTTTCTTTTCAACTCTGTAAATATCGGATGCCCTTTTCTTTTAAAGCTTTACATTTCAAAATGGTTTTATAATATTTTCCTATATATTTGCTATTTTTAACATATATATTTATGTTTGAATTTTATTTTATATTTATATAATATATATCTATAGACGAATGAAGCTGGATAGATAGATAATTATATTTATTAATTTTTACTAGGGTATAGCATTCCAATTAAAATTTGGAAATGATCTTTTGTCCTACAAAATTGTTAAACTTTCTTATTAATCATAACAACTGACTCATAAATCCTTCTTTATATATAATCTACATGCAATGACAGTTTAAAAATTTTCCTTTTATATGCTTTTATCATAAGCCAATGGTATTGAATTTCTAGGAGCTCAGCTTCAGGTCTCTTAGCTGCCCTCTCAATCTCAGACCTGGTCTTTGTAGTGTGCTCAACTGTTATTATACTTAGCACGTTAAACACCACTGCTCCAGGCCAACAACAATTGGCAGATTCTCTAAAGACAGATACACAAACACTAACTTCAACATTAGGTCATTCCTTAGGATTTTTGCTTTCTTGTTATTTGTAGACTACAATGAATTTCTTCCTTTTCTTGTAGTTTAAAAAAAATTTTTTTAAGAAAGTTTTTTGTTTTTTGGGGTTTTTTTTTTGTTTTGTTTTGTTTTCATGTTTTAACTATCATTTTTGCTATTGCAATTCTGGGAGAAGTTAAGGCTGGTCTGAAGTTTTAATCTGCTTTGTTACTGGGAATATTTACTTTTTGGGGGGATTTGTTACTGTGGGTCAGGGCTTTTTTCTAAGATAGGAAATATTGCATTATATTTTTATTCTAAACAAAATGAACTGGTAAAGATAGAAAACACTGATGCAGAAATGAAGGAAAAGAGTTGAGTGATAATATCTTTCCATGATTGATCTAAGAGCAAGCATATATATAATTCATAGGCGAAGAGGTTGCCCTCAGCCGTGCAGACGTTGTCAGTGGGCCCACAGGGAAGGTCAGAGGTAAGGATTCTCGTACAGGGAGACTTGCAGAAGTGGTAATCAGGATGGGTGGCACCCATTCTTTCCTTTTCTCTGCTCTTTGCTGATATTAACCAAAGGGTTTTCATGAGGTTGTTTGAAAGGCTTCCCACTTACTCTCATAGGCTTTTTTTCACTCTTGTGGTAATTTTCTGGTATGTTTTTTGTGTTCTTTTCCTTAAATTTTCTGAATGATGATGGTCATCATGTATGGCGTCTAATACTGATACAGATGTTTCCACCTTATTTATGTATTTTCATAGCCCTTAAAAAACTAGTAGTGAAGACATTTAAATGTGTGGGCTTAAATAGCTACTTCAAGTTAAACTTGTTTACTGCATACTGATCTTTCCTCAGTGGAGCTCAGTGAATAAGAATTTCAGTGAATCATTGTAGAAGACAGTTTGTTTTAGGAGGTATGGAAACAAGTAGATAGTGTTCTAGTGACTGTGGAGCTTTGGGCATTATAGGTCACGTTTTTGCATCTTGATTCTTTATGTATTAAAAGCTTGATATATCTTTAAAATCTCTACCAGATTAGGGAGGTATTTCTGAAAACATGTTGGACTCCATCACAGTCTGCCCTGCTCTCCATCCCTTATGGAATTTGCTAAGTAAACCAACTGCAATTAAATGGAATTTGTAAATGAATGTCTGAAGGTAAATTTTGTGCCAATAGTCAGAAGATTGTAGTTTGAACTATATCGTTAATTGGTCAAATATACTCTAGTCTATAATTACCTCAAAATGAGACGGCCATCTGTTAAATGAATGGAAAAAATAAAATGAGAGGCAAACATATCCCTTCACTCTCATTAGTTTGGAAACATTTTTGGAAGACCTACACCATACAACTTGCAAATCTCTGGAGCAAAATGACTGATTCAGACTTGAATGTTTTCAGCCATTATACACTAAAGATGTACCCATTTATATAAACGCAATTATAATTTCCGATATCTTCAAAAGAGTAGAAAACATATGATTTGCTATAATTTTAGAATGAGAGCATTTGCCCATGTTAGTTTATTTAATAGCATTTTAATGTGTTTCTAACAAGGAATAATTAATTTTACTCCAATAGTTACAGTAAAATATTCATTTGCCTTTTATTTCAGTTTATAATGTAAGTCAGGGGATGGAGTCTCATTTACTAATTGTAAGCGTTGCTTAAGCACAGATCCATGAACAGAAGAGCACTGTGTAAGCTCTCTCCTATGGCGATTAAAACAACCTCTAAAAGCCAACGTGGAGTGGAAGATTGTATGAAGTACACGCAGTCACAGCATGTGAGTTACCAACCGGATCCCTCAGCAGCCCTCACACTGTGCAAGCTGCACCATTCTCTCGTGACCCTGATTTTCTCAAGTTTTAAATGTTTATTCAATCATTTGTACTTTTTCATTTGTTTATTCAATCATGTGTACTTTTTCATTTCAATTTTAGATGCCATTGCTTGTCTGAGGTATGGAAAGGCCCATTTTACTACATAGGGTTTCATGGGCCAGAAATCCAAGTCAAACAAACCTGTTTTCCATTTATGATGAAGGACTGCTTCATTATGTTTAGACCAATCTTTTCCTCAGATTTGCCTGATGAAACTGCTTAAATTAACAATACAGTATTTAATGGCTCATTAATCCTTAAACAGAGGAGTACTAATAGTTCACCTTTACTTGCTGCCCTCCTCAAGTATGAAAAGGGAGCAGTTCTTTCTGTTAGAAAGGTGCAGAGGGCTACAAGAAGTTTTCGGTATGGAGGACATTGCTGTGTTCATTCACAGAGCCAATTTATTCTTAGCTCTAAGGAAAAAAAATGAATGTTCCATGGCTAAAACTGATGGAATTATCTGTTCTCATTATTTTTTCAATGTCTACTATAGATATAGAGACAATTGACATAGCCATTCTTAGAAGCTATTCTCTAGCCATGAGAAGTGACTGCAAGTAGGTGGGGTTCTTAAATTACTTAAGGTTAGAAAATTTAGCATAAGAATATCTTATTCTACTTCCAGAAAAATTGAAACCACCATGTAATATTATATTCTACTTTAATTTACTCAGTATTTTTATTTTAGTGAAGAATAATATTTCTACAAAGGGCTATGTAAATGATTTTAATATTATGATTCAATTGCACTAGAAAAGCTTATAATTTAAAAGAAGCCTTCTTTTAACAAAAAATAATTTTAAATAACTATCTTCAGTGTGTCTTTATGTCCAAATATTGTTAGTTTACTAGAGATTAATGTTAGCATTTAAATTTATAATTTTATTTATAATTTATCTTCCATTTTTTAAATGAGAACATTTTTCATTACAGTTAATGTTCAATATTAAATTAGTTTCAGGAGTATACCATAGTATGCATTTATATAACTTATAAAATAATCCCCTCTTTATCTCCTATTTCAGAGGTCAAACTGTTAAACTTGGGTTTTGGTTGTATACCATACTGTTATGGAGTACAACTCATTAAAATCATAAAATTTTGTAAGAGGCTTCTGAAACACACCTTAATATGGTAATCTGATTGTTTGAATATACTCCCTTCCTGAAAAAAAGAAAAAAATAATAAAAAAGAAAAAAGCATTGACTGTTGTTGCATTTCAGTAGATAGTACATTGCTCTTTATCCGCTCTTTCTCAATAAACACTGACATCGTGTGGCAAGTTTTTAATTTTTTTCTCCTGAATTATCAAATTACTTTTGAATGCTTTATGAAATTAAACAATATATATCCAGGTAAAACTCCAAGTGATGACTATAATTATGATTATCACATAATGTTTTTCTTAAATCAATTACTAGAAAATTATAAATGTTGAAAATACAATTTAAAAAAGGCAAAACCATGATTCATATTCTATAAAATATCTGTCAAATATTTAGTTGAACTTATAGTTTAATAAGTAAATAAAAAATGAATTACTAATAAATTGCTGGTTTAGGTATAGAACTGACGATGTCCAACAGTGCTATAAACTTTACTCTTTAGAGTTGTTTCATTGGACAGAATTTAGTGACATCTCTATTGAAAAAAATAACAATGTCCATAGTAAATTCTACTTCTACAGAATTATGAAATAACCTAGAAAACAGACAGTCAAGTCCAGCCCTACAGTGAATGAAGGCATAATAAACTCATTTGCCTATATCTAAGGATTGAATAACGTTATGGCAGAAGTTTCTTTCAGACTACTTCTAAAACTGTTAAAACATTGGTTATCCATGGATAGAACAAAGAGTCAGTGTACTCAAACATTATGTTATTTTCTGCCCCCAAAGAAGAAACAGGCATTTAATAATAGCATTTTTACCTCTAATCACTAAAACCCCAAATGGTGGAGTCTGGTGCATAGTAAAATGTAAAGTTAAGTAGATCTTAAGGGTTTTTTGTTTGTTTGTTTGTCTTCATTTTTCTTTTTCTTTCTTTTTTTTTTACTGGCTCTGTAGCTTTTGTGTCCTTAAAGTCTAAAGCTTTGGTTTTAGAAATAGGTAAAATATACAAAATGGAACTAATAATAATACAAATCCACATTATCGTAGTGAAGAATAAATATAAAAATGTTTATAAAACATTGACTTTTAGCTGGTGTGTACTAAGCACTCATTAACTATTAGCTTTTTACTCTCAGACAAATTTTTGTCAAGATTCTTTTTCTTACCTAACAATACATTCAAATAGTTTTTAATAGGTGCACTAAGTGGATTTTTCCTATTTACTCAAATTTGTGCTTTCAGAACTATAATAATCTTAATAAAATATGGTAATAAGAGTGTGGGAATATTGATTAAGATTGACAGTCATTGGCAGAAGGCTTGCTAATTATTTGCTATTTACTTTTAGTGAATACCAATAAAGTACCTAGAATTAAATCTCAAAGTCCTTTTCTTTACAATATCCTTTTAGTATAGTCAAAGGAATAATAGGATTTCTCATTTAATAGCATGTTATTGGTAATAGATTATTTTAAAAGCAATGTACTTAAAGATCCTGTTTCTATAGGTTAGCAGATGTTATGATGCTTGTGTTTCTGAGATGCTTCCACAGAGAAAAAGTTAATAGACAAATGTATTAATTTGCTAGGGCTACCATAATGAAATGCCACAGACTGGGTGGCTTAAACAACAGAAATTTGTTCCCTCCCAGTTCTGGAGGCCAGAACTCCGAGTTCAAGGTTTGGCAGGCCTAGTTTCTTCTGAGGCCTCTCCCCTTGACTTGCAAGAGGGCTGCCTTCCTGCTGTGTCCTCACACAGCCTCTTCTCTGCATGCCTGCACCTTATATCTTTAATCATTTCTTCTTATAAAGATACCAGTCATACTGAATTAGTGCAGGCTCATGTGACCTTATTTTGCTCCAATTACCTCTTTACAGACCCTGTCTCCAACTACAGTCACATTCTGAGGTACTGAGGGTTAGAACCTTAACATATAAATTGGGGGGTGACACTATTCAGCCCATAACATATGCGTAAGGTAGGTATATATATAATATATTATAATATATAATATGTCTTTAGAAATAGTTTCCATTTCTTTTGAATAAGACAGCCTGTCTTAATAGAAAAGACGGGCCCTGAAACCAGGGAGCCTGATAGCAAGTGCTGCTCTGCCATTGCATGCTCAGTTGCTCTGAATAAGCCTCATAACTTCCTTGTGCCTCATTTTCTCTATTTCTTCAGTAGAGATAAATAGTCTGCAACACTGGATTTGGTGTGGGCAGGTAAATGAGTTAACTCAAATACTGCACTTAGAAGAACGTCTATAACTATTAAGTAATTCTCAAATAATATTAACACTTACTTATTTCCTTTAACTAAATAACATCACAAGCAAAACCGATGATTGTCAAATAGAAACTAAAGGGTAAATTTTTATCAGGTTGCTTGTAAAGAATGTTGAATATATATATTCTCTATATATAATGTATATATTACATATGTGTATATACATAGATTTTCTTCTCTTTTTCTGGGGTATGTATTCATTAATAAATGACTAGAATCTCTTCACTCATTTATCATCAAGTTGAACTATGTATGATCTGATTTCTAAGAACCAAGAGAGAAGGAATTTGAGTCCCCATTAACTTTCTCTAGAAAAGAATTCAATGCTTTGTTTTCTGTATATTGATGATATCAACACACTTGCTTTTGAAGTATGTATCATATAAAATTTGAAGTGAATATATGTTGGCATCCTTTACTTAACACTTAAAGTACTATGTCATATTCACATTTGTGCTATTTGGGTAAATAATATGGAATTTAAGGATTTTGTTGTTCTTAGGGAGCTGGCTTCAGTGCATGATAGCAATGAATTAACATTCAATATTTAATGAAAAGAATGGGAAGGAAAGAATGATGGTGAAAAGGAATATTTGATAACCATCCTCAGGCAAACATTAAATTATGAGTTTATAACAGTCAGAAAAAAGACAAAATGAGTAGAAGCTAATTCTAAAGTAGCTTTTTTAACAGTATATATTAAAAGTTACCATCTGCCTGTTTGCACGGTGAAATACAGCTCTGCACAGTAGACTACATGATTTATCAGAGGGCCCTGCATCTCCCTGACCCTGAGGGTCCATGGGAACTTTGTGCATGCAGCTGCTGTAAATACTCAGGATGCCTCTTCAGCACACGGAGTCAAAGGCAATTGATCTGGTTGGCCTTCGTGCATATAATGCCAGGTGTATATGTAACTTTTCTTTTATTTTGGTCCTAAATTATGTTGACAACTTTCCCTTCCTCATCAAGTGGTTATTGTTATTCTCATTGAAGTTCACATGAGAAGTAGAAAACAATCCTGTATTTGTTATATGGGGAATTCTTCTAATCCTTTGCAATATTACATTTGAGATAGTTTTCTTTTTTTTAACCAATAACTATCTTAATAATTCATGGATAAGTGTGGGGTGAAATATTGCTGATGATCCTGAGAAGGAGCAGAACCATGTTTTCTAGTTCCAGCTTATGGCCCTGATCTGACAAGTGAAAATAAAAGGTAAGATTTACTGGCAGCAAAGAATAGCTATGAAATTCATGGGCTAAGAGAATTTGACTTATTTATTTAACTGAGTTTGAAATGAAATATATAGTATAGTGCAAGTGAGGGTCAGGAGGAAATTAAATAAAAGATTGGGGAGTGGAAATATTACCTGAGTGTGACTGAATATCAAATAAGCACAGTATATATTTACCCAGTGCTCTTGGGGTTGCTTTATTGAAACAGTCCTTTTCCTCCTTTTTAAAATAAATATTATTATTTTCTTTTGGGAGGGAAAAATACTGGCAGGATATGTTTATTAGTGTTTGAAAACATACTGAATTTGTACCACCAAATAGGAATTTTATTGATCTGCCTAATCAATGTGTTTTTCTAATTGATAGCATTGCTAAATAAATAAGGCTCGGCTAGGAGGTCCTTCTGTTAACTTATTAACAGTACAATACCTATATAGATATCGTGTGCTATTTGAAAGGCAAAAGCCCAGGTTTTATTTATATGAAAGAAGACAAAAAAAACTGTAGAAATTATCCATGTGTGTCAGGAACATAAACCTATACCAGACTGTACACAAGGGAAAGACATCTTTGGCATATAAACATAAATGTCATGTCTAATTTCCTTGTAACTATTAAAACAATTACAGAATGTGATGAATGCACAAGAAGGGTAAATTTATCAAAGGTAATCCATCATCTTTTTGAGCAGCATACTCAAGTGCTGGGACTTTAGTTTTGGACCTCATAGCCTGACTAAATTTCTAACAAGTTTCTGTATGGAAAAGAAACCTAAAAAATGCTTTTACTTTAAGCAATTACTTTCTAGTGAGTAGTGCAGGGCTAAATTTTGGTTGAGAACATTTATAATTACTCTTTTCAAATTGCGTGCAAATATATTTGAATGTCCTTAGGCTTAAATATTATATACTTTTCCCCCATCTATGAATGAAACACTGTTTATTGAGAAAAGAGTAAAGACCAGTCACTTACTTTATTTAAATTTCCTTAGATTTTCTAAGAAACATTTCACATGTAGTTGTGTGCCCATGGTCTTATAGAATTTCACACAATTAAAAGATGTTCATATCTTATCTTGTTTTCTTTTTTTAAGATTTAAATGGAACTGGAAAATATTATGCTAAGTACAATAAGCCAGTTGGTGAAAAACAAATACTATGTGATCTCCCTTATATGACAAATCTAATGAACAAAATAACCTAACAAACAAAATAGAACCAGAGACATGGAAACATGGAACAGACTGACAGCAGCCAGAGGGGAGGGGAAGAGGGAGAATGGTGGAAAGACCGGGAAGGGACTAGTTAAAGAACATGTCTGAGTGACCCATGGACATGGACAGCAGTGTGGGGATGGACTGTGGGGAGAGGGGTGGGATGGGAAGAGGAGGGCACAGGGGGAAAATTGGGACAACTGTAATAGAATAACAATAAAAAATAAACTTGAGGGTGCACTGAAAATTAGTATATATTCAGTTCTGTCACTTTGAGAATTCCAATGTATCTTTAAAAGATAATAGATTAAAAAGAGGTTTAGAAAGTTTTTCTTGTAAAAATTCTAACAGAATGATATTTGTAAAAGCTAAATTCACCTTTACTTTATATATATATATATATATATATATATATATGTATTTATATACACAGATACATACACACATATACATATATACATACACAGGAGTGGACAAAAGTAAGTATACAGTTGTAATAATTAATAAATAATAATACATGAATAAACTGTGTTATGTGTACTCAAAAATATAAACCTACTTTTGCCCACCCCTGTATATAGAAAATAAAAAATGTGTTTTAAACGTAACCTTTTTAAAATATTTCAAAAACCTTACATTGTTAAATATCAGCATATTATGATTATTTCAATAGGAAAATAGTACTGTGTTAGGAACACTGTAACATGACTCACTGTAACTGTAAATTGGTACATTCTAGATAAAATGGCTATAAATGGCTGAAGTGTATGTCCTGTTGCAAAATTTCACTACAGACATACATTTTAATTTGTAGAAATGCAACAAGATTAAAATAAAGTGTTAAATCGGAAAGTAGTAGACAATCAAGGGAAGAATTTACAATATTAATGATAGGATATGTACTAGAGGGCAGATAATATAATTATCGGTGAAACATTAAGCATTCCCACACTAATATGTTTTAAAATGAAATGGTAGAGTGATGTTTAAATTGGAATTGTAGAATATCATCAGAAAAATGGCTGAGTAGGAAACTCCAAGCTCTTGCACCCCATGGAAACATGGAAAACAAACAAAAACTCACTAAAATAACTTAATAGCAACTCCAGAGAACAGTCAAAAGTCTACAGCAACCAAGTGAACAATAAATCATAAAAAGCATACATTCGCAACAATAGGAAATTTTTGTGGTGGTTTCGTTTTCTCTGCCTCACTCCACACATGGCGCAGTGTGGTCTCGGTTTGGCCAAGGTGGCAGCCCCGTTCCCAAATTCTTCCCTCAAAACAGAGAGAGTAGACCAGGTCTTCTTTGCAGAGCTCCAACCTGCCTGGTGGCCACCTGAAGGACTGGCCTCTGTATTGCCTAACTTGGCTATCAGGCAGGGATTACAATGAGAAGTGCTTCAGGCGGCTATAGACCCACAGATGTCTGGGAGAGGCATACAATGGGTCACCTAAGGAACAAAGGAATTCTGGCATGAGACTCTTGAGAAAATTAAGACATTTAAAAGCAGCCACATATGTATATGGGGGAATTGAGAAAACCATATAGAGGAATAGTCAAAATACATGTTCATGAAAAACCTGAGATGATCTTAACTTGTGCCTTAAGCTGATCCCAGGTGCAGAGCATGTCAAGCTAATTACCGTGTTTTTCAGACTATAAGACACATTTTCCCCCAAATTTGAGAGGAAAATGGGGGTGCATCTTATAGTCCGAATGTTCTGTTTACATTTACATTGGTGAAATATTATGTTGTTAAATATTTTACCACATTTTTTGCATCAAAAAAATTTTTTTCCTATTTTCCTCCTCTAAAACCTAGGTATGTCTTATGGTCTGAAAAATACGGTAGTGAAGGGTTACTACAGCACAAAGCTGCAAACACTGGGAGAGATGGCTGCTTTTCCAAATACCCAATTTTCAACAAAAACATTTATAAGGTATATAAAGACAGAAAATCACAGCTAACCCAAAGGAAGAAAATATGGCAAAAACCATCACTTGAGGAACCACAGACATCAGACCTCCTGAAGACTTTGAAACAATTTTTTCAAGTTTGCTTAAATAGGTAAAGATAAAACATGGACAAAGAGATAAAAAATATCAGGGAAGCTCAGAAAAATATGTCTTTAGGAGTTTTAAAATTGGACTTATTATTTGGTTCATATTCTTAAAAGATACTGCTGGCTGCTGTGTAGGATACGATGTTGAGACAACAGGCATTCCAAGTAACAGACATAGGTTCATTTTTGTCATTCCAGCAAGGATAAGAGTCAGAATTGACAGGTCAAAAGGTAGAGAATATAAATAAGGTATATATTTGATACACTTTAGAAGAGTTCTAAGGGAGATGGTTCCCTTTTTTTTTAAATCTTCACCCAAGGATATGTTTATTGATTTTACAGAAAGAGACAGAGAGACAGGGAGACAGGGAGACAGGGAGACTCATCAATATGACAGAGAAACATCGATCGGTTGCTTCCCATTCATGCCACACTGGGCATTGAAGTTGCAACCCAGGCATGTGCCCTGACTTTTTGGTTCACAGGATGACGCTCCAACCAACTGAGCCACCCGGACAGTGTGAGACAGTTCTTAATAAATGAGTAGGCATCAAGTTATGTCAGATAACTAATTCTGAGTACATATAATGGCTTTTTGGAGTAGGCAAAATTGAACATGTTATATTTGAAATCCTATTAAATGCTCAAGTTGAGATGTCAAGTAGCTAGAATGTCTTGTATATGATTATGGAACTCAGAGCAAAGATCTCGGCTTCAAACACATTATATTGATGAAATTTAAAAGTGTAACAATGGATGACATCACTTATGGACAAAGTGTGAGAAGAGACAAGAAGTGTCCCTAGGTTGCTTCCCAGAACAATAATGTTTATGTGTTATTCTCAACAGTTTATAACAATATTGTAAAAACGAGGCATGGAGTTTTCTAGACTCACCATTGAAATGAAATGAAATCAAATCAAATGAAATCAAAATATTATTTGACATTTTCTCATATGAGTAACGTCATATGAGAAATGATGTTACTATAGAATAGTACCCAAGTTTGAAGCTCTCTGGTACCATCCCACTTAATGTCTTTGACACACATTGAACACCATTCTTCAGCACATAAGTGTGTACTTGAGAATCCCAATATCGGGTCCAGTGTAGGAGGCTGTATAATGATCTATGAAGAATCAAACAATGGAGTCAGGCAGCACATATAAATGTCAAATAAGTCTCCAGGGCCACAGAGAAAAAAAGAAGACAGATGTAAGTGGTGGTTAACTAATTTTGAGAAGAGAGGACAAAATGGGTAGGTGAGACATCGCTAGGACAGAAACACTGGACTTGGTAACCTGGTAGACAATGATGGGAGAGAAAATAAAGTTAACTTCAAGGATATAAGTTTGGCTGATACAAATAATAAAAATGGCATTACAAACAACAACAAAAAACAAGATGGGAGAAGAAGCTGATTAAGGATAGAGAATGATGAATTCTGTCCAATATGATTAACTTACAATAAGAAAAAATGTTTTCTTCTACTCCCTCACAACACTTCTGACATGGGATGTGTGGCTTTATTCTCACATCTACCAATTCTCTGACTCTAGTTGAGTGCCCTACAATTCAACTTATTTCTGAAAGTATCTCCCTGGAGTAAGTGGTAGATCCCACAAGTTAATGGCTCAGCCCCGCAAGATCGCTCCCACCTCAGCTGACAGCCACAAGGCCCGGGTTGTCCCTGGTACTTTTCAGCAAGCAGCTATAATGCAAGGTTCCCATGACCCCCTTCTTAGGTTCACAAAATTGCTAGAACAGCTTACAAAACTCAGGGAAATACCTAGTCACATTTACCAGTTTACATTTTACAGTAAAGGATACAGATGAACAGCCAGAAGAAGAGATTCATAGTGTGAGGTCTGGAAGGTTCCTAAGTTCAAGAGCTTGTACCCTGTAAAATTGGGGTACATTGTCCCACCAGCACTTGGATGTGTTCACCAGCCCAGAAGCTCGCCAAATCCTGTGTGTTTGGGATTTTTATGGGGGCTTCATCATATAGGCATGATTGTTTACTAACTAACTCTGCTTCTAGCACCTCTCCCTGCTCTGGAGAATGGGGGGTGAGGTTTAGAGTTCCAAGCTTCTAATTATGGCTTAGTTTTTCTGGTGGTCAGCCCTCATCCATGAGCTCACCAGGAGTCACTTCGTAAGAACAAAACACGTGCTCTGGTCCATGTGGTACAGTTGGTGGGAGTGTTGTCTCATTAACTGAAAGGATGTGGGTTCAGTCCCCTGTCAGGGCACCTGCCTGGGTTGTAGGTTTGGCTCCCAGTTGGGGACTGTAGACAAAGCAACCAATTAGTGTTTCTCTCCCTTCCTTTCCCTCTCTCCAAAATCAATAAGCATGTCCTTGGATGAGGATTAAAAACAAAACAAAACAAAACACATTTTCATTATTAAGGGAATTCCAAGAGATTTAGGAGATTTTTGTCAGGAACTTGAGGCCAAAGACCAAATACGAGAACCAAAGATAGTCCTAGTGCTCTCATCACTTAGGAGACTTCAAGGGTTTTAAGACATCTGTGCCAGGACCCTGAGAAAGAGACCAATATATACATAATTTGTATTACTTTTCACTTAATCCCATTATAATACCTGATTAGCAAGAAATTAGAAGTATGAATTTTACGCTCTGTCTCTTTAGATGATAAGGAAATGGACACGGCCCAGAGAGGAAAATCTGCACGGAACAAAGAATTAAATTCAGAACCTAAAAGGACTGAACACATTTAAGAGCTCAGAAAATGATGATGATGAGTTTAATTCCTATGTGTACAGTTCTATTCCAGGATGTCATTTCCATTTTGACCATACCACAGAGATTTTCTAAAAGAAATATATAAATGCAGAATGTCAAGGAGGACCAAATCAGTCCTGAAAGCAGAGTTAACTCAGGAGAGGAGCTAAATAATCCGGAGCACCAATATGTAAGCAAAGTAACATTACCCACGAGAAAGTTGTTGTTCATATATCTTCCATAACTTGACCAAGGTCAGAGCATTATTAGATTAAGAAGACAGCACTTTATTACCGATCTGTTTCCATAATCCCATCCTATCTGTTGAAACATAGTAAATGGCCAATTTTATGGGTTGAAAGATTTTTCAGTCAATAGAAATTGCTCTGAACCAATACCCTGCTGGTTTCCTCCAGAGTGCCTATTAGTAGTCCCATTTTCTTTCCGATCATTGCCCTCTTTACACAAGTTATGGGGCTTTGCATTCTGGTGCTGCATGAACACCCGTGAGAAAGCATGTGTGCCTTGCAGCATGTGAATATTTATTTAGTGTCTGTGAATTCATAGGGTAGATTTCGTCCCATAATTTGCCTGACTTTGCTCAAGATTATAAAAGTATCAGTTATTTTATTATTCCCAAACATAATTAAATATTATTTAGTTTTTCACATTTATCAAATACAAAAAAGAGTGCCTTATATTTTCTAATTTGTGTCAAATTAACAGCCAAAAGTAAGTAGCCTTAGAATTTTAACATGCAGTTAATCACAAAATTTTATTTTTATTGTATAAAAATGTCTTCACATTATAAAGAAAAACATAACTTTTTTCTTGGATATTTTGACATAACTTTTAGCAAGAGCTTATTTTAATATGGTGAGGATTTTGTTTCAAATGGCCTGAATCACAAAAGTATCAGTACACATATATACATAGAATTTGAAAATTCTGTGGCTTAAGCATTCTGTGCTACAAAGTAATTTGTAACCTTTCTGAAATGTTTTTCAAAAGTGGAAAACATAATTTCAGAGTTCCTAAATATCAATTTGGGATGAGTGGTTTGCATTTTACCACCTTCAAGGAGTCTACAGATTTACTGCCTACTGTTTAAGGAACCCCCTGGCCTTTACTGTCACATAAAGATGATTGCTGACAAAACAAAAAGAGAAAATTTTATGTATTAAGGAGAGTTACTGTCACCTCAGAATGTAGTATCATTGGGACCTGACAAACGAGAAGAGTTTTAAGCAGGACACTTTCTACATGATACTACATGAAAGACAGGATTTTTAGTTAGATATTTGTATATATTCTTAAACATTATATATATAATAAACTTAAAAGTCCAAAAATTTAAATTCTTCTTAGGAAAAGTAATCCACATTTATTTATAAAATGGAAAATGGAGTCTTTACAAAGAGAAGTGATGAAAGTTATGATGGCTCCATCAAAGCAAAAAGCGTTGTTCACAGTGTGGACTTTTTCTGTTTTATTTTTATCTGGTCGATTTTTCACCTAACATGCAAGTTTGTGACTTTTTTTCACTTAACATTATACTATACGAGGTCTGTCTTGAAACTATCCAGCCATGTACTATGAGACATTTATTGAAGAAGATACAAGATATAAGAAACATTGCATGTAGG
This sequence comes from Micronycteris hirsuta, assembly GCA_004026765.1. Classification (NCBI taxonomy): domain Eukaryota; kingdom Metazoa; phylum Chordata; class Mammalia; order Chiroptera; family Phyllostomidae; genus Micronycteris; species Micronycteris hirsuta. The sequence continues at coordinate 105,918 of PVJI01003294.1, forward strand.
ACAATGATGCCTCAGTCCCTTCCAAAGTAGGCACCTTGGGACCTCACACAGTTCTCCAAATCTCCATCAGCTGCGCTGTCATATTTTCCTGATTCTCATCAACTGTCTGAAATCTTTCCCCTTTCAAAGGTGATTTTAGTTTTCAGAAAAGCCAGAAATCTCAAGGTGCCAAATCTGGGCTGTAGAGAGGCTGAGTCATCTGGGTGATTTGATGTGGACCACTTTCAGCAGATTTTTTACCATCTTTGAAGTATTTCTGTCACCCTTTTATTGGCGCTGCACTCATTGCATCATCCCTGAAAGCCTTCTGAATCATCAGAATAGTTTCCATGAAAGACTGTTCAAGCTTAATGCAAAATTTGATTCGTGGCTCTACTCACTCAGTCATTTTGAATACCATGGCCACACAGGAACATGCTCACTTAATGGCATCTACTGCCCCCACTGACAAGTACAATGAAGTCATCACTGTTCACGTATGCGCATTCCAGTCCACTCTCCTTGGCTACCAGGTTACATCAATGTTGTGCAAACCACTCTTGTTACATGAACAATGTCAGTACTTTTTCCAGACAGACCTCATATATTTTCCAATATCATTAAATATCTCTGAACATTTAATTCTAAGTATTTTTACATTATTCATTTTATGTGAAATATTTTGAATATTTGGTTTCAATTTGGGAGATTACAAAATATACAATAATATTTGACTTTATGTAAATATTTTTGCAAGCTATTTTATTCATTTCCCTAGAAGCAGACTTACTGTATGAATTTAAATAGACAAAATGTAAAAGTTTATATTGCCAAAAGATTTATATTGCCAACTTGTTTTTGCAGAAGGCTAATATGTACACCAAAATAAAACATGACTGCTTGGAAAAAACTTAGAAACTTTTCAAATTTTGTAGAGAAAATTAAAAAAAATATGTCAATGCTTTTTTATTATAGATTTGCTTTTATTAATATTGTGGTTGAATATTTTTCATGTGTTATCACTGCATAAATTAGATTATCATGCTTTCATTCTCCAAAGTTTCCTTACCTCCTGGCTTCTAAATTACTATCATTTGTTTGAAGTTTCTAATTGCAATAGCATCTCACTTCCAGGTACAAATTTCTGTGTCAATTCTAGTAACTTAAAACAACAGATTATTATTTCTCACTTATTCTACATGTCCACAGAATGCTAGTAGATCCTCTTTTTAATATAATTCCTATAAGTTGGCTGGCAGAGTCATAAACTATAATATTTCAGGTTTTTGTCTGAGAATCAGTGCCAGATTATCTTCAATTTGTTGTTAATGTTTTGGCCAGGAAGTGGCAGAAATAATTTTTAATTCCAAAATCATTGATTAGTACTAGCCTCATATGTTTATCCTTTCACCAACACCAGTCTATAGTCCTATAGAAAATCTTAAAGTTGTATAATATGAGTCATTCAACGTTGTTCTTATTTAAAGATAACTTTGGAGAGGTTCCAGTCAAGATGGCAGAGTAAACGGATGCTGTACTCACCTCCTCCCATGAACACTCCAAAATTACAACTATATTATAGAACAATCAACCTGGATAACCTTCTGAAGACTATGAACAGAACTCCTGTAACTAAAGACATAAAGATGAACCCATTATGAGACTGGTAAGAGGAGCACAGACATGAAAAGATGTCGAGGGGGTTATCGTACCTGCTGATACCCGTGGGTGACCGCGACCCGATGCGTGTATGAATCTCATACCGAGACACGCGGGGAAAGAGAGACCGGGGCCACGTGGCTGATTCCTCCCATCTCAGGAAAAAGCCTCGTGGGTCGCTCAGCCAGGGTTTTTATTAGAGGCTTTAGGACATATTTACATTGGATTGATTATTCATGGGATTAAGCAGAACAGGGGTAAGATTACTCATTAGCAGGGCATCAGGATGTAAATTCAGGTCTGGTGGCAGACAGGACCAGGTTAATATAATATGCAGGGGTCAGCAAGCCAGAATTTTTTAAGATATATCCTTGCCAAATTCCTATTAGAGAATTCCCATTCCACAGACATGATCCACACTTGCCTACAGGGGGATTAAACGGAGCTGCGCTCAAAATGCGTAAATTCTCATGACTACGTGTTAACACGCGTGTGGAAATCACTGCCACAAAAAGAGGGTGGCCCCACACCCACATGTGGCAGTTGAGAATCCAGAGGGATATCTCAGCTGAAGCGCCCTTCCTTGAGAAGCAAAGGGTAGCAGGTCCACGCCATACTCCCCAGCTTGGAACACTAGTGCCAGGAAGAAGAACCTACATCAAAACCAGTTGTGAAAATCACTGAGGACTCCATTTGTCCAGGTGAAATGGAAAGCAGCTAGGGATCCAGGCATCTTTTTAAAGGGCTGGTACCCAAATTCTAGTTTGCAGGCACTTTTCTTGGGCTCTGGTGGAGGGACAGTGACTTGGGGGGGGCACCAGAGATAATCTGGAAGAAACTGAGTTGTGTGGCTTTAGGGCTACAACTGGGGACATGGCTGCTATTGTCCCTTTGTTGAGCTCTCTGCCCATATGGCCACTGGTGCCATCTTTCCTGTGTTGTCACCAGAGAAAATTGGTCTTGCAAAGCTGTGAAAAAATAATTTCAGGGACACATATATGGGAGAAGTTTAAACGTAGTGGCAAGATTTATTGGGATTAAAGGAAATAACATGTCCTCAAGGTTGAAGAGGGCAGACAGGTTCCAGTAGCAACTGCCCCAAGGTCTTTGCTAATCCTTCATAAATTTTCTTGGTTTGGGGAACAAACAGGCTGTCTTTCAAACTGTCAAACCTGTTTTCTGGGTTTTGCTGAAGCTGTGCTGGGCCCTCTCCCTATTCAATCCCTTTTCTCATTTTTCTGGGGTTTTGTGCCCTTATCCCATCCAGTGTTTTTCCCAGGCTAGACTCCTCCCCATTATGGTCTCCATTTTGGCTTCTCCTGAGATGTCTCAGAATTTGTTTTGTCATCTGGCTCTATTATGCATGCGTTTAGAAGAAAGACCCCCTTCTACTATAATGGCTTTTGCTGCACATGTGTCCAGTAAAGGAATTTCCCCTCATTGCTCATCCTTCACCCTGGTAATCCAGGTGTATGGCCCCTTGTCACCCAGGGAGATTGGAAAACTGGTCTTTCCCACCTGCTTGGAGATTAACATATTTTTGATGGAAATGCAGCTGTCCACAGTGGTGTCCATGAAGCTGCCCCTTCTTAATCAGGCTTACTATTTGATTCTATTTGCTCCCTTCCTTTGTTAATAACTAAAGAAACACCTACTGTAACACCCTCATGTGATCAAATCTGGACCTCCATTAGCCTGATGAACTCCATTAATTCTTTCCATGCTTATTTATAAAATGTAAAATAGAGTTTATCCAAAGAAAAGTGATAAAAGGGTCTGACAGCACCATAAAAGAGAAAAATGCTTTGCAGAGTGGATATTATACTGCTTTATTTTTATCTGGTGGGTTTTTCAATGAAACCAAGAGCTGGTTTGATAAACCTTTAACCAGATTCAAAGAGAGAGAGAGAGAAAGAAAGAGTTAGGGAGAACCCAAATAAATAAAGTCAAATGTGAAAGAGACGTAACAACTGACACCACAAAAATACAAAGGATTATAATAAAACAATATAAATAATTACCTGCTAACAAATTGGATAATCTGGATGAAATGGATAAATTCCTAGAAATATGTAATCTTCTAAGACTGAATCAAGAAGAAATAGAAAATCTAAACAGACCAATTAGTACCAATAAAATCAAATGAATAATCAAAAAACTTCTAACAAACAAAAGGCTTCACTGGTGAATTTTACCAAACTTTGAAAGGAGAATTAACACCCATTCTTCTCAAACGATTACCAAAAATTCAAGAGGCAGGAGAGCTTCAAAGCTTCTTTTACAAGGATAGCATTACTCTGATTCCAAAACAAGATAAAGACTTTACCAAAAAATTATAGGCCAATATTCCTAATGAACATAAATGCAAAATCCTCAATAAAATATTAGTGAACCAAATTCAGCAATACATTAAGAATCATACACTATGATCAACTAGGATTTATTCCTGTGATGCAAGGTTTGTTTAATATGCACAAATCATTTAACGTAATATACCACATACACTAAATAAAATATAAAATTGTATGACCATATTAATAGATGAAGAAAGAGCATTTGACAATTTCCCACATTGATTTATGATAAAATAATCTTTTAGCAAAGTGGGAATAGAGGGGACATACATCAATGTAATAAAGGCCATGTGTCATACCCATAGCTAATGTACTCAATAGGGAAAAGTTAAAAGTGGTTTCTGTAAGATCTGAAACAAGATGGCACTGTCCACTTTTACCACATTTACTCCTCATAGTATGTCAAGTCCTGTCCACAGCAATCAGACAAGAAAAAGAAATAACAGGCATCCAAACTGGAAAGGAAGAAGTAAAACTGTCATTATTTGCAAATGATGTGATACTATATAGAGAGAACCTTAAAGATTCCAACCAAAAACCACAAAAACTGATCAATGAATTCAGTAAATTATCAAGATACAAAATTAATATTCATAAATTGATTATATTTTAATATACCTATAATGAACTATCAGAAAAAGAAATTAGGAAAATAAACCCATTTCAAATTCATCAAAAAATAAACAAGAGTAAGTTTAATCAAAGAGGTTAAAAACCTATAATCAAAAATTTATAAGACATTGAAGAAAGAAATTAAAAAAGAGACAAGTGGAAACATATACCATGCATATAAGTAGGAAGAATTAACATCATTAAAATGTCCATCACTACCCAAAACAATATAAAGAGTCAATATAATCCCTATCAAAATACCAATGGCATTTATCACAGTAAAAGTAATTCTAAAATTTATATGGAACCACAAAAGACCCTCAATAGCCACAGCAATCTTGAGAAAGAACAAAGTTGGAGGTATTATGGTGCCTGACACCAAATTATACTACAAGGCTATAGTAATAAAACTAGTATGACACAGACTTCAATGGAACAGAATAGACCCCAGAAATAATCCCATGCCATACGGTCACTTAATCTATGGCGAAGGAGGTGAGAATGTACCATGGGGTAAAAATAGTCTCTTCAATACATGGTGTTGGGAAAACTAAACAAATACACGCAAAAAATAAAAATAGACAAAGACTTAAAAATGGCCCTGTTGTATATATGGTGGGAGTTCATTATAATGCAATTGACAAGGAAATTTGATTATTTCTGTGACATACATTTTAAAATTATCACTGATAACCTCATACCAGAACATATCAGAGTTTTAGGAATTTCTTACAGATTTCTTACAACCTAAAGAAGTTTAACATAATTTCTCATTTGACAAGGTGTCCCACGTAATTTAACATATCAAATAAGACTAATTAGTTACATATCTCCCTTTTATAAGGAGAAACAACACTTCTTTTAAAATGTTCTAGGGGCCCTCTGGAAAATTTCTAAATTAGTTCAAGGTTAGCAAGACTTCATTTACAATTTAATTTTGATCAAGTTTGTCAAAAAAAAAAACATAAAGGTTTTAAAACACTTGATTAATACAGTGTCATAGATCACTGTGAAACCATGCTTAGTTTTCCATTTAACCAATGACAAAGACTTCAAAGGTGTTATAGAAAAATACATAATTTGTAAAAACCTTAGCTCTTTTAACAGAGAAAACTCAGTTTTCTTAACTAATCAAAGACCTGATAAAGACAACATGAAGTACAGGAAATCATTTTGGTAGAACACAGAATTTGTTTTTTTCTAGGTAGATTACTTAAAAGGTAAAGGAGAAGCTTTCTAGTCTCATTAAGAATATTACCCACATAGTCCAAGAAAACTTTATTTTTTTAGTAAATGACAGAAAATTAATTTTCAGTTTTATGTAAGTGCACTCTGGATATTAAAGGTTATTTTTTCAAGCCAATTAAATAGAGCCCCTTTACAAATTATTATTGGCAGTAGTCTCCAGAGTTAAAAAAGAAAAAGAAAAATCACACAGACATAGCATACAGACATTCATAAACATAGACAGCGACAAAGACCCCATAGCTTTTATTGTAAAACTTTAGCCATGAATCAGACACAATAATACAAAACTCACTAGTTTATTAATAACAGTCAAATGCAAATTTCATTTCTGGCTGATAGAACAGGTTAAGATCGCCCACTCACATGGCTAAAGCTTTTTACTAATATTTGTAGAAAAGACTTTTGAGGTTTATATTTGTCCTTGATGAGTAATCCTATACAAGCTGTGGACTAGATTTTGGGCAAGGGCGATCTGTATTTTAAAAATCTTTTTACTCCCCCCCTTTCTTTCCCTTTCCTTTCAGGCAATTAGTTATGTCCTCGGGTGTTTACATTTCAAAGTCATGGTAAGAGTTACAACTTCAAGGGACACAGAATTCAAATTTCTCTTTAGGGGCTCGGGGCTATATTTCTCTATTAACAGAAGGCTAGGGTAATTACGATTTAAAATATTTCTTTCTATTAGGGATTGGGCAGCATGGGGCACGTTATGCATTTCATTGTCAATTATACAACATTTTCCCTTCACTCTCCCCTCTTTCCCAGGGATTCTACCTCTGAGCGTCTTAACCAGGTTTTGTTATAAGAACTCAGATCTTAATCTGTGGCTGCATGCACCCACCTAGCTTTGCAAAATAGCATGCTAACATTTTCCAATCTATTATTCTACCCCCAACCTTGTCTGCTAGCGCATAATAATGAACAGACCCCCATGTCCTTCTCTTAACTCAGCTCTTCTTTCTTACTTGGGCTTTAGCCTCTGGATTGCTGCTGTCTGTGACCAGCCAAACTACCCACAGTAGAGGCCAGCACACCGTGGCAGTTATTCATTTTTCTTCTTTGGCACAGTGTGCTGTAGGCAATTCCTCAAACAAGCACGTTAAGGCGGTTGGTGTTTTCTGGCATCCTCGTACTCAAGCAGCAAGCAGTCCACCCTTCCCCACATAGAAGTCAATGGCATACTGTGGATTTCCCCCATGAATGCCTGGTTCCAAAGTTGCCTTTCTTCAGTCTTGTGGCTGGCTCGCCATTGTTGGTTTGCAAACAGGCCCCAATACTCAGAGAGCAAGGATGGACTGAAGAAAGAGGCAGGCCACTTCAGATTTTTAGGTGGCAGTTTTAAACAGCAAGGGATTTACTTGCCAGACTTCAGCAGCTGCAAGACCACCAGTACATCTCCTCATCCGCCTACAGCAGTCTTAATGTTTATATAAAGGCCTTAACTGGGTTCAGTCACATATTCTATCTAGACGATCTAAACACCACCTTACTCTGTTAAGGCTTGTCCTTGGAACAGCACTCACTGTGGGAACACTGGGCAGAAAATATACTCCATGGACGGGGAGGGTGGGCGGGGAGGGGGGGGTGAGGAGCCTCTGATTGCCTAGGTCCAGCCCAGTGGGTCAATTGCCAGTTAACATCCTCTTGATAACTTTCCCCTACAACGTGTGAAAATAAAGGTAGAAAAGAAAGAAAAGTTACTGAGAAAGAATTGGGTGATTTGAGTGTCTAAAAGGTAAACGTAGTTTCCTTTAATTTGGAAGTCACATTTCATCCTTAATTGCCTACAATCAGAAATGTCATTAGAGGCAATCTGATAAGTTAGAGGTTATTCGCATAGTTTGTATATGATATTTACCCTTTCCCCTCTTATTTTTCTCTTTTTTCACATCTGATACTGGGTAAAAGAAAAGAATATAGTTTTATCTATTTGTAAAAATTTTTGAAGCAAATAATATAGTCAGTGTTGCTTATGGATGTTGACTTTACGTACCCTAATTAATAATGCTCCAACCATCGTGCAAAAAGTTCATATGAAATATTTTGGTGTAGAATTTTACTTTTCTTGCCTTTTGGTGACCCCACTTTGATAATTACAGCATATGGTCCCATGAATATGAAAAGTGAGTTTGAAATTTAACTGTTTTAAAACATGCCAAAAGCAAGTATAACAAGAACTTTTCCCAGTGTTCTCTAATGAACAAAATGATAATTTACCAGATGTTTCAGTTTTGCAATAATTAGAACTATTAGACCTTTGCAATAGAATTAAGCAAATATACACAAATTATATTTTATGTATTTAAGATATGATTTCAAAGTCCAAATTAATCAGAATTTTTGTTAAAAATTTATAAAATTACATACCATTGATTTTATTATGAGTAGTAAAGTATCAAGATTTATAATCTATCACAATCACACCATAATAGCAATAAGAGCCCTCAGAAGTCAAGTGGGGTACAAGTCTATAGTTTTAGGGGGAAATATCTGTTCTTACTAAGTTATGTAGTGGTTTAAGATCTACATCCTAGAAAGTTAACATAAAAGCCTATAAGAATATTAAATGTATTACTCACACATTTTTAACATGTGTTTAATAGATTCCATCTGCAATCATAATAATAGTAATATTGAGTTAATTTTATCAACCTATACATCTTCATGAATCTTATAAAACTTAACATATCTATAAATGAATCTTCTAGGGGAAGATGAACCTCAGTGAAGATTGTAACGAGGAAAAAACTCTCTTGATATGTCTGAGTTACTATTGCATTTTTTGTGAAAAGCTCATTACACACCTCAAAATTATTTTATTTCTATTTCTTCCTGAAGTAGATAACAATCATTACTGAACATTATTACTACTCTGGCCAGTTGCGGGTATGATATCTGATCAGGACACGTACCTAGGTTGTTGATTGGGTCCCCTTCTGCATGTCTACATTTTCTCGGTCCAGGCACATATGGGAGGCAACCAGTCAATGCTTCTCTCTTGCATCGCATTGATGTGTCCTTCTCTCCCTTCCTCTCTCTCTAAAAAGCAATGAAAAAATGTCCTCGGGTAAGGATTAAAAAAAAAGAAAGAAAATTGTTGTTCATTGGAGATACAAATTACAAAATTAAATTTGTGATGCTATTTAAAATAATATATTTTGCTTCTATTATGTACACTGTAAATATTAAAATAATAGTATTTTAATTATATACAAATTAAAAATGAGGGAAAACAGCTATAACAACATATTAAATCACAAAGCCTGAATTTAAGACAGTTTTTCCAAGCCCGGTCAAGAGATTATGTAATAAACATTTAAAATGGAAAAATATAAGCAATAAGAAATGAATGACAATAAAATGGAAGAAAGAATTTAAAGCAAAATGGATGCTTTGAAATCTTACATATTTTTTAATAAATGGCCCACAACTTTGGCACTAATATTTATGGTTCTTATTTCCTTGTTCATTACTTACATTATGTTATAATTACAAAATATTATTTTTTATAAAATATATATTTAAAATCTCCCTAATAACATATTTCCAGTTCTTTACCTGGGAGAAGCAAACAAGTGAGAGCAAAGTTGGATCCAGAACTGGTCTAGAATGGAGATACTTTTCATTTCTCTCAAGACTTTTCTTTTCTTGGCTGTGGATTGGTATCAAACTGGGTGAGAGTGGATGGATAGATTATCAGTATTTCTTTGTGGAATTTTCAGGCTTAGTCTATTTTACTACCTTTTCCAGATTTGTGCATTTTGGTACAGTTGTGGTTCTAACTAAACCCTGGAAAAAATAAGAAGAAAGTGCCATGGAATAGTATTTTTTTGGCTCAAAACAACTTGAGCACCATAATATCAAAAGACCCAATGGAGTATAGTAGAGACAACATTCCTTAAAATGTTATTTTTGTTCTCAATTCTAGAAGATAATTTTAATAGAGAGCTATATACTAGTTGATTGATTTTCAATGATAACATATGCCTAATAGACTTTAGTTACTTTATTAGCAGATTTGAAAAAAGGTAAAATCTATTATTTCAAAGAATGTCCACCTCACTCAGTTTATGGCACACCATTTTTCAAAATTATGTAGATTTCATTTATAATAGTATACCTAATCTAATTACCTAATGTATTTTGCATGCAGATTATCACATTTTCCAGTGAGTTTTTGATATTTCAGCAGTATGTAAAGGTAATAAATTAGAACTAAACTTGAGCAAAGCTATAAAAGCAACCTTTATTTTTAAAGTACTAAAATTACCCATTAACCTAAAGTAAAATGCTACATAAAATTAGCAATTTTAGTTAAGAAATAATTTTCAAAATCTTTGCTATTTTACTATTTTTTTCTTTTAAATGAGTAGTTTTAAAATGCTTTCTAAGCCCTGGCTGGTGTAACTCAGTGGATTGAGCGCGGGCTGGGAACCAAGCGGTCCCGGTTCGATTCCCAGTCAGGGCACATGCCTAGGTTGCGGGCCAGGTCCCCATGAGGGCCATGTGAGAGGCAACCATACATTGCTGATTCTCTCCCTCTTTTTCTCCCTCCCTTCCCCTCTCTCTAAAAATAAATAAAAATTAAAATTAAAAAAATCTTAAAAAAAAATAAGAAGGAAAAAAAATAAATAAATAAAAATAAAATGCTTTCTAAAATCTGGTTATTTGTTTTTAAAAGAAATTTAAAATTACTACTATATTTTATCTGACATTCTAGCTAGATATAGACAAAAGTTCAAGCAAAAAACAATTTTTTTTAGCCCTGGCTGGTGTGGCTCGGTGGATTGAGTGCCGGCCTATGAACCTTGGATACTTGCAACTATAAACCTACTTTTGCCCCACCCTGTATACACATGCACAGCCTCACTTGTTGATTTATTGAAATGGGAGATACTCCTTGAGGGTGTAATTTATCTCATGGAATGTAAAAGCTGCCAAACTTACTATAGTGAAAAACAAACTAGGATAACAGACCTCACAGAACTTGTCTCCACAATAGGGAAATTTTGAGCTGGATTGTGTTATCCTAAAATTCATATGTTGGAGACCTAACCCCCAGGACCTCAAAATTTTACTGTATTTGGAGATGAGGACTTTAAAAAGATAATTAAGTTAAAGTGAGGTCATGATAAGGAGTGCTAATCCAATATGACTGGTAGCCTTGTAAGAAGAGGAAATCTGGACACAGACAGTTGCAGAGGGAAGACTGTGTAAAGGCAGAGGTTGAAGAGTGCTATTAAGTCAAAGAGAGAAGTCTCAGAAGAAACAAAAGCTTGGTTTCAGACTTTCAGCCTCCAAAACTGTAAGGAAATAAATTTCGGTTGCTTATACCACCCAACAGCAAACTAATACAGGAATTAACAGATAAATACATGTGAGAGTACTTCAGATTGTATACTTACTATGGTAAGTAAAACACAAGGTACCATGAGTTAACTAAAAAGGTTACATTTAACCTGAACTCAGAGCCAGCTTCATGAACATGCAATCTGTACAGTCAAACAAAACCCTGTGTCTGGTCTAATATTTTGCTGTCTTTGTCTTGAAGTTTTAATGACTTTTGTTTTCTTTTTTATATTGCTGTTAAAGAACAGTTTTCTCTATCTTCCCCTACCTCTCTCCCCCGCCTGTCCCACCCTCAAACCTACCACCTTTTGGCTTTGACCATGGGTCCTTTATATATGTTCCTTCATGACCTTTCCCCTCCTTATCCCCCTCCCCTCTGGTTACTGTCAGTTTGTTCTTAATTTCAATGTCTCTGGTTATATTTTGCTTGCTTGTTTGTTTTGTTGATTAGGTTCCACTTATAGGTGAGATCATGTGTTATTTGTCTTTCATCACCTGGCTTATTTCACTTAGCATAATGATCTCCAGTTCCATCCATGCTGTTGTGAAGGGTAGGAGCTCCTTCTTTCTTCTGCATAGTATTCCATTGTGTAAATGTACCACAGTTTTCTGATCCACTCATTTACTGATGGGCACTTAGGTTGCTTCCAGCACTTGGCTATTGTAAATTGTGCTTCTATGAACACAGGGGTGCATAGGTTCTTTTGAATTGGTGTTTCAGGATTCTTAGGGGATAATCCCAGCAGTGAAATTGACAGATCAAAAGGCAGTTCCATTTTCAGTTTTTTTGAGGAAATTCCTTGCTGTCTTACACAGTGGTTACACCAGTCTGCATTCCCACCCACAGTGTACTAGGGTTCCCTTTTCTCCACAACCTCACTAGCACTTGTTTGTTGCTTTGTTTATGATGGCCATTCTGACAGGTGTAAAGTGGTTCTCATTGTAGTTTTAATTTGCATCCCTCTGAAGACTAGTGATGCTGAGCACCCTTTCATGTCTCTGGGCCCTCTGTATGTCCTCCTTGGAGAAGTGTCTGTTCAGGGCCTTTGCCTATTTTTTAGTTGGATTGTTTGTCTTCCTGGAATGGAGCTGTGTGACTTCTTTATATATTTTTGAGATCAAAACCTTGCATGAGGTATCATTGGTAAATATATCTTCCCATGATGACTTTTGCTTTCATTCTACACTGGTCCACACAAATTATGTAGCTGGTCCTGTCTGGACTTGGGGGTTTAGAGGAGAATTCCAGGAGGAAGTCAAAGGATAAATAGGCTTAACCTAATGTGCTCAACACATTGGTCATACTTGTGAGTCCTGAACTAACTGAAATAAATATTAATTGTGTAGATATGTGTGCAGAAGCATATGTATGTGTGTGTTTGAGGGAAGAAGGAAGAAAGCATTAAATTAATTGATTATAAATTCAGTAATTTAAATTCAATTACTAACATAATCCTAAATGGAGTGACAACAAAATTAATTTTGGGCATCAAGTTTTCCTCTACTTAAGATGCATAGAATTAAAACTGAATTGTAATTAACTATTGTCCAGCAATCTTTGCTGATGTAGAGTTCGTCAGCTTTAAATGGTCTAACATATTAACTTATATAGAGTGTACATAATATTTTGGGGCCTTCTATTCTGTTCCATTGATCTATGTGTCTGTTTTTATTCCAGTACTATGCTGTTTTGATTACTATGTCCTTGTAGTATAGTTTGATATTAGGTAGCATAATTTCTCCAACTTTGTTCTTCTTTCTCAAGATTGTTGTTGCTATTCAGGGACTTTTGTGGATCTATATAAATTTTTGAAATATTTGTTCTAGCTCTGTGAAATACATCATTGGAATCTTGGAAGGAATTGTGTTGAATCTATAGATTGCTTTGGGTAATATGGACATTTCAATTATGTTAATTCTTCCTGTCAGTGAACACAGTATCGGTATCTGCTTCCACTTATTTGTATCTTCTTAAACTTCTTTCTTCAGTGTGTTACCATTTTCCAAGTACAGGTCTTTTATGTCCTTGGTTAGGTTTATACCTAGGAATTTTATTCTTTTAGAAGCAATTGTGGATGGGATTGTTTTCTTAATTTCCCTTTCTGTTGGTTCATCTTTGGAGTATAAAAATGCAACTGATTTCTGGAGATTAACTTTGTATCCTGCTGCTTTGTTGAATTCATTTATGAATTCTACTACTTTCTTGGTAGGATCTTTGGGATTCCCTACATACAATATTATGTCATCTGCAAATAAAGACAGTTTTATGTTTTCCTTTCCAATATTGGCTCCTTTTATTTCTTCTTCTTATCTGATTGCTGTGGCTAGTACTTCTAGTACTATGTTGAATAAGAGAGGTAAAACTGGATATCCTTGTATTGTTCCCAATCTTAAGGGGAACACTTGTAGTTTTTGTCCATTGAGTATAATGCTGGCAGTGTGTTTGTCATATATGGCCTTCATTATGTTTTAGGCATATTCCCTCTAATCCCACTTTGCTGAGAGTTTTTATCTTAAATGGGTGCTGGAATATCAAATGCTTTTTCTGTATCTATTGATATGATCATATGGTTTTTATCCTTCATTTTTGTTTATATGATAAATTACATTTATTGATTAGCCAATGTTGTACCAATGTTCCATTCCTGTAATAAATCTCACTTGATCATGGTGTATGATGTTTGTGATGCACTGCTGTATTCGATTTGCTGAATATATTTTTGAGGATTTTAGCACCTGCATTCTTCAGGGATATTGGCCTATAATTTTCTTTCTTTGAACTGTCTTTATCTGGTTTTGGAATTAGGATAATGCTGGCCTCATAAAATGAGTTTGGGAGTCTACTCATTTCTTGAATTTTTTGAAATAGTTGAGAAAGAGAGGTGTCAGTTCTCAGAATGTTTAGTAAAATTTACCTGTGAAGCCATCTGGTCCAGGGCTTTTTTCTTGGGAGTTTTTTGATTACAGCTTTAATTTCACTAGGTGTAATCTATCTACTCAGATTCTCTGATTCTTCCTGATTTAGTTTTCCACACATATATAGTTAATTAATATTTGGCAGAGGAAGCTATAAATACAATGAGTTAACATATTACAAAGATAATTTATTCAGTAAATGATGTTGATAAAATTGGACAGATATATGCAAAAAAAAGGAACTAGACCAATTTCTTACACCGCATACAAGAATAAATTCAAGATGGATTAAAAACTTAAATGTTATATCTGAAACCATAAAAATCCTAGAAGAAAACATATGCAGCAAAATCTCAGACATTGCTTGTAGCAATATTTTATCAGATGTATCTCCCCAGTAAAGGGAAACAAAGGGGAAAAAAAACAGCAACAACAAATGGGACTTCATCAAACTAAAAAGTTTTTGTACAGCAAAGGAAAACATAAATAAAAAATAAGACAACTCACAGAATGTGAGAATATATTCGTCAATATATCTGATAAGGTGTTACTATCCAAAATTTATAAAGAATTTACAAAACTCAACACCAAAAACAAATAATCCAATTAAAAATGGGCAAAGGAACTGAAAGACAATTCTCCAAAGAGGACATACAGATGGCCAATAGATTTATAAAAATATGCTCAAGTCACCAATCATCAGAGAGATGCAAATTAAAGCCATAATGAGATATCATCGTACACCTGTCAGAATGGCTATCATCAATATATCAACAAACAACATGTGCTGTCAAGGATGTGGAGAAAGGGGAACACTTTTGCACAGTTGGTGGGAATGCAGATTGGTGCAACCACTGTGGAAATCAGTATGGAGAAACCTCAACAAATTAACAATGGCTTTGCCTTCTGACACAGTGATCTCACTTTTGGAAAATATAGTCAAAGGAACACAAAACATTATTTCAAAAGAACATAAGCACTCCTATGTTCATTGCAGTGTTATTTACAATTGCCAAGATATGGAAGCAGCCCAAGTGTCCATCCATAGATGAATGGATAAAACAACTATGGTACATTTACACAATGGAATACTACTTGACTGTAAGAAAGAAGAAAATTTTATCTTTTGCAACAGTATGGATGGACCTGGAGAACATTATGCTAAGTGTAATAAGCCAGTCAGAGAAAGAAAAATACTATAAAATTTCACTCATATATGGAATCTAATGAACAAACTGAACTAATTAGGAAAAAAAACAGACTGATAGATGCAGAGTAGGATGACAGCTAAGGTTGGGGTAAGGTTATGGGATGGAGGGACTGAGCAAAAAAGAAATAAGACTCATGGACATGGACAACAACATAGTGGTTGGGGGGGAGGGGATATAAAGGGACTAAATCATGATGGAAAAAGTACTATTAAAAATAAAAGAATAAGAAAATGTTCATAATAGACTCTATAATCTTTATTTACCCTCTTTCACTAATTAATGATCACAACTTGAAATTTGCATTGCACTTTCCAACTTTAGTTTCTTTTTTTTTTATAATTACTTTATTGTTGTTCAATTACAGTTGTCGGCATCCTCTCCTCCCCCCTCCCCCCACCTCCTCCAACCCCACCGACTTTAATTTCTTACTAGAAAAATATTTTAGAACATGAAGAATATTAAAAGAGTCTCTAGCCTACATCTTCATTTTCGGGGTTGATCATTCCAGATTTTCTGCGTCTCAGTAACAGGACCTTTAGGAAGAAAGAATGGAAAAATAGGATGTAAAGTAATTACCAAAGAAATAATATACTTTCCCAAACAGTACACTTTTCTCTGCAGGTTTCCAGAGTTTGATGATGTTCACAACAAAAATCTGAAATACCTTTTATGAAATTTCAGGACAAAGTTTATGAAGAAATATTGAATGATGAGGGAAAAAGAGAGATGGAGAAGTATTTTAGTATAAAAACATGAAAGTGGGAATCTGAATTGTGGGTATTGAAAACATTAGGCAGCATATGTAATATTATTCCCAAAATATATTTATGAAAAGAGAATCCCCGGGTCTATGTTGCCATGGCCCTACAATATAAAATTACATTGTACATTTTCACATTCTAGGCCATTCCCCTTCTCTGTGATATTATAGTACATATCACATTGTATTAAAATTGACACTAACTTGCCTCTTGTCATCAGTAATGGAGAACTTCTAAAGGGTAAGAATCGTATCTTTCATTTATCTTTTTTGCATATTTAGTTCAGTGTTTGGCAAATAATGACTGAGCAATGCACATAAATTGAATGAATGAAAAAATAATGGGCATTTTCACGGTTCTATAGCATTATAATTCAAAGATGGCGCTCTAGAAAAAACATGACAGATCACTGAGCAAGTGATATATATTTAAAAAATTCATTCAAAATGAAATTCAAATAAACAGTTCAAACAAAAGTAATTTCAAATGCATATTTTAGAAGTCACATTAACTACTAGATAAATATCATTTGAATCAGGGTAGAAAAGGCAGAAGTTTAAAGAAAATTCACAAGTAACTTGATATGTTTAGAACCAAATGATTCTTCTCACAAACCATACAGTTAATATCTGTTTGTATTAAGTAGGTAACTGAATACTTCATACTGGTTACTAAATTGCTTTATCAAATAAATATATTGTTTTTCCCTGAAATAAATTTATAAAGCTCAGTTTAAGAAAATATATAAAATAACTTCAAAGATGTGTTACTTAGAGAAAAAAATGAGACTAATTCACAAAACTAAATTCAAATTAATTTCAAAAGCTTCCTGAAAGGAATGATTTTCCTTGTAAAGAGAGTTCATAAATTTTTTTTGTATTTTTTATTGTTGTTCAAGTACAGTTGTCTCCATTTCCCCCTACCACCTCCCCCCAACCCCAGCCATCCCCACCTCCCATCCCTGACCCCATCTCCCCTTGACTTTGTCCATAAAATTTGACTGTGGTAGAAAGGTAAAAAGTTTTAGGAATAGAAATGAGAAAACATCTGCACACACAGATTATCATAGAGATAATGAGATAATGCCAAACAATTTCCAATTCCTACAAGATATAGGTCTCTAGATTGAAAGGGCTTACTTAGTGCCCAGCACTATAGATTTAATAAAGCTCATGCTAAATTGCCACTGAAGATGATACACTATCTGGAGAAAATATGAAAATAGATGTAGGAAGATAAAGGGAAAAAATCATCATGAAAAAGAGATTAAGTAGAATTGAGGATCTCTGCTTTTTTAAGTCAATATCAGGATGATGTAGTTGGTGGCAGGGATAGTCCCACAAATACCCCTTTCAATTCCATTTAGGCCCTGGATGTGCTTGGCTCCTTTGATATTTCTGTATTTGTCACCTTTTCCTCTGGCACGATTGCTTCAGGTGAACTGGCTAGTAGCTCTCTTTCTAATTTTCTTACATTCAAAACCTTATTTTTCCAGCTCTGCTGACATTGTGTAAGGTCTACTATCTATAATACATATTGTCGATCATAATATCTTAGTAGCTCTGCTTCTTTGACTGAACTGGGAGGGAGTGATTAATAAAGAAAGGGAGTCATTTTCTTGAAACATTGTCAAGGAACAAGAATACTAAAATCACTTGCTGTCTTTAAAATGTATGACATATGAGAAGAATATCTTTGCAACAGTAATTGCTGAAAACAGCATGAAAATTGCTTGATTAATTAATTAGTAGTCATGTAAAATAATACAGCCTCTTTTTTCAGTGATGTAGTCCCAATGTTTTAATCAGCAATTAAGGAGATTTCTTAGTGCCCCCAGCTATTCTGGTTGAGATAGGATGATGCGGTGACTATCAGGATGTATGCTCCTTCAGGATACCTGATGTGGTATGAAGGACACTGAAGAGCATTGCTCACTCAGGCTATACTTGAGTGGGGCAGATTGGTTTGAAATATCTTTTATTAGTGTAAAATGTATTAGCAGTATATGTATTATACATCACATAATATAACGCATTGAACATTATCTGGATTTGACATGGGCTGCAAAAGTACTCTAACTTGTCAAATCATAGGAATCACTTGGGTAACTCATTAAAATATCTCTCCCTTTTCTACTTTAGGCCTACTGCATCAGAATCACCAAAGAATGAGACTAGACTCTGATAGCAGGTTTTTGAAGCAATTGACAGTAAGAAGGATTTCAACAGTTGTGAGCACTGACCATAAAAGATTCTGAATTTCTGAAAGATTACTATGACAATAATGAGGGGCATATATTAGCCATGTAAGGAACTGGAGGTAGGGATATAGGCTGTTTCTGCATTATTCCAGGAAACATTGAATGATTCCTTGAAATAGAGGGACAGTAGTTGGGCGGGGGGGAGTGAGCTCAAATAGAACGTAAATAAAGAGAATCAGCAAGATACAACGATGGGGGTTAAATCATTTATAATACTTCCAAAAAGATCATTATATAAAGAAATAATTAGTTTTTGGAGGTCTTTCCTGATAAGGTGTAGTTAGATATATCTGGACATTTCTGATGCCTTTCTTTGTTCTTCAATGCTAATTGGTAAAGTTTGATTACTTGTGAACTTGGATTAGTATATTTCTGGTCTGCAAATGTCTTGACACTTGGTTTACATAACCAACTTTCAGGAAGAGATTCTATTTGAAAATTCCTTGTAACTCCATCTCAATTCAGTGTATTGTTGCCTTTTACTTCAATATAACAACAACAGAAAGAATATGTGTAAGGTATTATGCTAAAGATTATAGATTCATTAAGTAAACAACAATCTCTGGTCTCAAAGAGGTATGGACTGCTTATAGTTACAGAACTACCTATTGTTAGTTGATTTTTTTTTTCAAAGATAGGATAAAGCCAAATTATAGGGGCCTTGAAACCTGGCTCAGGAGTTTGCACCTGATTCAGTAAATAATGGAGAACATTGAAGGGATATAAACAAAGCAGAAATATGACTTAAATTGGAAGGCTTTGATATGATTTGGAAGCTTGATATAATAAGTTTGTTTGAAACAAAATTGAGTAGAGAGGAAATAAAAATAGAAAAAACTGCGACCATCAGTTAGAAAATACCATGATAGGATAGATGACAATCAGAAGGCTCAAATCAGAATGGTGATTATGATGGTTTGAGCCGGTCAATGGCCAACACTGTGGTTGGACTGGCCCATGTGGTTCTTATTATGACCGCAAGATGCCCTTCAACAATAACCACCAGGACACTTGAAAACAAAAAGTTCATTACTTACAGGACCTGGAAATTACACAGCACATCTGGGGTCACACAGTGAGGTCACAGGTGGAGGGAGAGTGTGCAGGACCTCAAGTTCTGCTTTTATTGAGTTTGAGATTGGGGTCCTAGAGTTTCATGGGCTCACTCTTTATTAGTGAATTTAAAAATGTAAGAGTAGAAATTTAAAGAGTAGGAAGAACAAAAACAAAACAAATAAACAAGTGGCCCAAATGGTCAGTTATCAAAACTAAGGTGGGTGGAGGTGGAAGAGAGTATGAGGGGGACAAGTAGTAATGGAAAATGGAAAAAAAATACATTGAAAATAAATAAATAAATAAAACAAAGTGGGCTCAGTGGGTGGAGAGAGCCTGGTTTTCATTCCTGTTGCTGGCAGTGTGTTTATCTAGGTAGCCATCTTTGAAGTGAATGCCTTGGCAATCAAAGCTCAATTTAGGTGTTCACATTACTAAAGAAAAGCCACTGGTCAGGGCTTATACTACAAGTAAGAAGAGAACAGATGATACATATAGATTTAAAGGATATGTTAGTTATAAATTATGCAAGATTGGCAAATTGTTGGATATGATATGCTAGTTAGAAGAAAGGGTTTAAATTTTGTAGAATGTATTGTAAATAATGCTTCAGTGAATACAGGGGTTCATATATTCTTTTTAATCAGTGTTCTAGATTTCTTTGGATAAATTTTCAGAAGTAAAATTGCTGGATCAAAAGGCAGTTTTAGCCTGGCTGGTGTAGCTCAGTGGACTGAGCGTGGGCTGGGAACCAGAGGATCCCGGTTCGATTCCCAGTCAGGGCACATGCCTGGGTTGCGGGCCGGGTCCCCATGAGGGCCATGTGAGGAGCAACCATACATTGCTGTTTCTCTCCCTCTCTGTCTCCCTCCCTTTCCGTCTCTCTAAAAAAATAAATAAATAAATAAAATCTTTAAAAAAAAAAGCAGTTTTATTTTTAATTTTTTTGAGAAAACTCCATAGTGTTTTCCACAGTAGCTATATCATCTCCATTCCCACCAACAGTGCCCGTGGTTCCCTTTTCTCCACATCTCACAAAACACGTTGTTTATTGATTTATTGATGATGGCCATCCAGAGATGTGTGGTGGTATCTCATTATGGTTTTAATTTGCATTTCTCTGATGATTAGTGACATTAAGCATCTTTTCATATGTCTATTGGCCATCTGCATGCCCAATTTGGAGATGTGTCTAGGTCCTTTGCCCGTTTTTTAATTGGATTTGTGTGTGTGTGTGTGTGTGTGTGTTTGAGTTTTGTAAGTTCTTTATAAATTTTGGATACTCACCAGCAAACAGATTCTTCTACTCTGTGGGCTGTTGTTTTCATTTTGTTGATGATATTCTTTGCTGTGAAAAACTTTTTGGTTTGATGTAGTCCCATTTGTTTATTTTTATTTTGTTTCCCTTGCCCAAGGTGATATATCAGAAAAACACATTGCTCCAAGAAATGTCCAAAATTTTACTGTTTATGTTCATTGCAGCATTAGTTATAATAGCTTAGATTTGGAAGCAACCCAAATGTCCATCAGTAGAAGAGTGAATAAAAGAGCTGTGGTACATTTACACAATACAATACTATTTGGCTATAGAAAAGAAGAAAATCTTAGACTTTGTGACAACATGGATGGGCCTGGAGAACATTAGGCTGAGTGAAATGAGCCAGTCAGGAAAAGACAGGTACCATACCATTTCACTTATAAGTGGAATCTAATGAACAAAATAAACTAACAAGCCAAATGTTGACAGACTCATAGATAGAGAGTAGGTTCACTGTTGTCAGGGTTGGGGCTAGGTTGAGGGTGGAGGCATAGAGCAAAAAAGAGAAAAACTCA
>PVJI01003295.1:0-126909 GCA_004026765.1 Micronycteris hirsuta
ATCAGCCAAGACTGAAACAAGACCGCTCTGCCATCGTGTGCAAACACAGGCCCCACGACAGGGAATGATCCAACCCCAGATGTCAACAGTGCCCAGGGCGAGAAACCCAGCCCATGGGGAACAGGGACATGTCATCTTATGTGGTCACTTTTGCTCCATGGAAGAAGGTTTAAGATCTCATTTTATATTATAGCACATATAAATATATCATGGAGGAGAAAGCAACATTTGCATGACTTTTGGACAAAAACCTGATATTTCCAAAAATTACCCTCAGCAGTGGGCTGCTTTGGGCTCTGCTCCTGTGTCTCCCGGCCCTCCCGCCCTCATGGTGACTCAGAGTGCTGTGAAAGCTGCCGTCCTAGGGATGAGTTCCATTCTCTGGTCCCACTACATCAAGCAATAGTAGCAAGGAACATGTTTACTATGGGCCAGGCACTAGCTAAGTGTTTTGCACACATTCTCTCCTTTATCCAAAATACCTATCAAGTGTCCAAAAACAGACATGCTCTTTTCTGCCTTTGAGCTCAAGCGTTCTTCATGTTCCCCTTCTCTATCAAACAAACTCATCCATCAAAACCTAGTTCAGGCAAACCCTCCTCTGTCAAGTGGTTAAGAACATGCGCCCCGAAGCCTGCTGCCTAGATTTACATCTTCCTCTGCCTCTTACTTGCTGTGTTCTCTTGGGCAGATTGCTTTACCTCTCTGTGCATGTTTTCCTTCTAAATAATTGGATGATGATAATACTGTTTCCCTTACAGTGATTAAATGTGACAAGTACATGAGTGCTTGGAATAATAGGGTGTACATAATAGTTGCCTAATAAATGTCTAGCTATTATTATTAGGCTTTCTTTGAGCCTTCCTCTATCACCACTTTGCCATGCCCTGCTAGACCCTGGGTCTCAAAGGGCCTTTCTGGAGTTATTTGTAGGTGTTCATAAGTGTTTGTGGAAAGAAAGAATGTGATAGATGATATGTAGTAGCTATATTTTGTAGGAGTGGGTGCTAAAATATGACCAAAAATCCCAACCTTAAACAAACTTCTGAGACCTGAGTAAACAGATTCCACTGCCATGAGAAAATCCTGTTAAAGAACTGGGAAAAGAAAGAGACACACATTCTGCTCCTGTGAGCAGCTATGAGCTGGCTCTAGCACATCCGGTTGAGCCTCTTATACTAACCCTCCTTTGTTAGTCTGTGGCTTCCTGCAGCTTGGTTTTAAGAAAGATGCTGAGGCTGTGTCTGGGGACAGAGTGAAGAGTGGTTTAATCACTTATGGCTATCTGTCACACGTGATGGACGGGAGGTGACACACATGTGCAGGTACTTATTATCTCTGGATTTTTGAAACCTCAGGCAAAGGTCCTTTCAGAATCTAGCACCCAGTAGACATTCAGTAGATGGCACCTGTTGCAGCTGGGCAAGGACACAAAACCTGTCTCTTGTTCTTCTTGTGCTAACACTTGCTGAACACGCATGGAACAATTAAGTGTACTGAAAGTCAATAAATGCTACAAAGGCACAAGGCAGTGGGATGCAAAGAAAAAAGTCTGGGCCTTTGAGTCAAGCTGACCTGGGCTGGTATTCTAGCCTGTTAGTTGTGTGACCTGGTTCCCCACTCTGGAAAAAGAGGGACATTATTGGGAGGATTGATGGCACGCATGAAAATGATAAAGTGTGGGGCTCATTGCTGCTGTTTTGTAAGGGGCAGTTTCCTTTCTCTTACTCAGTTTGAAGCTGCAAATTCGTTGCTTGCCCCACAGCCAAGTCAGCATCATAAATCCGGAAAATCCTGTGACTGATTTCCAAGCAGCAGTGAAAGTCAAAATCACTCACAAGTCTTCTTGCTCCGTTTAAAATTTCCTCCGAGTTGTTATTTTCCTTTTGAAAATAGGAAAAGAGTAAAATGGATAAAAAAAGCTACTTACCCATACTCTGCAGATAAACACCCATAAGTAGTTCAGCTGCAGCCCAGTTTTCAGTGAAGGACAGGGAGGGTTTGCGTTTGCCCCGTGCTGGGTTCCTTATAAACCCTGGAGAAAGCGGGTTCCCAGAGGAACGGTGCCACAGCCCAGCTCAGTGTTGCTATGCTACCTTGTACAACTGCGTTGCACAAAACCAGACCCTGAAACACGCAACCTGAGACTTTAGTGACGGAATCCCTGTCTGTCTTGCTGGGGAGCCTGGGTCGCTATTTCCTGCTAATACCACCATTCGTTTTATTTCCTTGATGGCTTAATGAGACTAATTGATCGTGTCCCACACTGTTGCTTCCTTTCACCTGGAAGATATGAGCAGACTCAAGTAGATGAGCCAGTTTCCCAGTGAAGTGGACACTCAGTGGCAGCCAGGGCAGTGAGGGGCCACTTGCTGTTTCTCTGTGTGTCTTTAGACAAGTCATCTGAGGACTCTGCTTACAGTGAGGACTCTCTTCCCAGCTGACTGGAGTCAAGGGTTCTAAGGCCATACCTCTTATACTCTAAGGTGCGTGTATATCACACAGGATCTTCTTCCGATGTAGATTCTGAGTGAGTGGGTCTGGGGTGGGGCCTGAGTCTCTGCATCTAACAAGTACCTAGCAATGCCTCTGCTATTGGTTCCTGGTTGCTACTTTGAGTAGCCAGCTTTGAAGACTTGTGGAAGTTTTTTGGAATCTGAAAGTTATTGTACCAACGTAAGGTGTTTTATATGGAAACACAGACATAAACATTTCATAAGCTTCTCAGCTAGGTAATGCTTACTAAGTGCCTTGGAAGTACTGGGCAGTGCATCAGAGGCAGTGACCTGGATTGTAACTCACTAATCCTCCAGCATGATGATGGGGGCGGGGTGAGGGAAAGAGGGGTGGAGAGAGAGAGAGAAGAGAGAGAGAGAGAGAGAGGTGTATGCTCCAGACAGACCCATGTTCTGGGTTTGAATCCTGCCTCTGCTATTTCATGATTATGATCATAAACAAGTCGGCTCACCTGTCTTGGCCTCAGTTTTCCCATCTGTTACATGAGGATGACATTGCCATCACAGTGTGGGCAGAGAGACTTAAGCAAAATGATGGATACAAGGTACCTGGTCCAGTGCCTGGCACGTGGTAGACACTCCTTCTGCACTTGTCATGGGCACACACCTGAGCCAGAACTGGCCCTTTGTGAGCCTGGCTTCCTCAGGTCAGGGCTCAGAGGGGAGAGGCAACCTTCAGTTCTCTCAGCTTTGGCTCAGGGAGGGGCGGCCTGTCTCTCCAGGGACTCAGAGGCCATTCCTCTCAACTCGGCACAAAGGGCTGCAGTGAGTCAAAGCCCTGGTCTGCCTCCAAGGGGATTTATCTGGGCCCACAACCCTGCCAGCTGTCAGCAGGCTGCGCTCCGTGAGGACCAACAGTACTCACACCTGGGGCAGCAGCCTTTGAGAGGGGACAGCATAGGCTTTCATGTCCAACAGACTGAGGCTGAAGCCTCATCTAAGGAACCTGTGTAAAACAGGATTACGCCTGCCTTCCTTGCAGAATCATGTGAGAATCAGGGAGAGGAATGATGATAGCCTTGGCCGGGTGGCTTAGCTGGAGCATTGTCCTGTACATGAGAAGTTTGTGGGTTCAATCCCTGGTCAGGACACATATTTAGGTTATAAGTTTGATCCCCTGTCGGGGAATGAACACTAGGCAACTGACATATATCTCTGTCTCTCTCTCTCAAATCAATAAATATATCCTTGGGTGAGGATTTTTAAAAAATGATGATAATTAGAGTAGCTCACACCTTAAATGCTCAGCACTGGGCTCGGTGCTTTGGATGAGGCATCTGAGTCCTCACAACCCCCATGGGTAGTTGCCCCACTTATAAGTTGCCCCACTTATAAGTGAGGAGCTGAGGCTCAGAGAGGTTAAGTAATATGTCTGAGGGCACACAGCTGGCAATAGGTAGAATCCGGATTTGAACCCCAGAAGCCTAACTCCAGAGTTTGAAAGTCTAGTCGCTAGATTCTACTGCTTCCTTCTTAGTTTTCTCTAGAATCTAAGGTGGGGTTGGGGTGGGTGGCAGGCAGGGCTGTGCCGGGGTGGAGCCAGTACTGTTGCTCAATGGGAGAACAAATATGTGCAAAGCTATTCTTCTTTGATGACTTTCTGTCTGAGTCTTTCAGGCTTCTTGTATGGTTTCTCTAACAACATTTCAGCAAATATGGTTGCATGATCATAAGAAAGTCAGCTCACCTGTCTTGGCCTCAGTTTCTCCATCGGTCAAATGGGTATGATGCCACTATCCTAGGAAGAGCCAAGAGCGTAAAGCAACACAATGGATGCAAAGTGCCTGATCCATCATGTCAAGGTATTACCTTAACAGCTGAAGATACAGTCACCGGATTCCAGTGCTCCCTTGATCTCCCTTCCCCTGGACCCCAGCCCTTGAAACTACATGTTTCTTCCTTATGTGTGTCTAGAATAATGTCTGGGGCATAGTTAGGAACTCAATATTTGGAAATCATCATATTATCTGAGCAGTAAGACCTATACCCATGGTGTCTCCAGTCCTGATTGTATCCTGTGCTATCAGGGGAATGACTTCTGGGGTCCTGTTGATCTTCCTAGAAAGGAAGAGAAAAAGCCTTGAGAGAGCAAGGTTGTGGGCAAGGTGGTCAGGATCGAGTCTCTTGGGACATTGACCAGCTTGGTCTGCAGCCAGCCTGCAAGGCAGTGGCTACAGCTTCCCAATGCTAAGGAAGTCCTGCTTCCCCAAGCACCGCTGCGCATTGCAGCAAGTCATGACTAATAAAGCTGTTGGGGGATGGGCCCCTTTCTGCAACACAGACGCCTCATCAGTTCCAGGCTATTTGTGTGCCTTAGTGCATGCATCTGGCCTCCGACTCACTCAGGAACCCTGGGCAGAGGATAAACATCACCTATACCTTTGGGAGTTGGATCGGGGTGCATTAGGCCAGTATGTGGAGAAGCTGGGGTGCAGGGAAGAGAACAGTAGACTTGGAGACTGACTCCAAGTGCTATCTAGTCTCTTTCTCATGTAAAAAATGGCCCTAAAAGCCTTGATTTAGAGAGGCAGGGCAGCTGAGGGCAGGTGCTATGCAAGTCTGGATTTTGATCTTGGCTCAGCCACTTGTAAGCTGTGCCTTCCTGGGAAAATGACTTCACCTCTTTGATTCTCAGATTGCTTTCCTGTAAGCAAGGAGGATAATGATGGTACCCAGACCATCAGAGTTACTGTGCACATTAAAACGAAATAATGGGTAACAAGCTTAGCCTGTTACACGGCAAACTGTGAATGTTTGGTCTTCTCACTAACAGAGTTGTTCATTTCTTCCTTCCAGATAGTGTGTTGGAGCTGAAGACACACAAGCTAAAAGACCAATGAAAGCTGAACAGACAATTGAGAACTGTTGGGGGAATTAGCCAAGATGATGCATGTGAAAGAGCCGGCCCCTGGCCCAGGGAGTCCTCAGTCTCCGCGTTCCCTTCTCCTCACCCCATCACACCTGCTGATATTACTAACAGTCACGAGAAAGTGCTAACCCTGCATAGCTCATGCTATGTGCCAGGCATTGTTCTAAGCACTTTACAAATGTTAATTCATTTAATTTTATGATATACGAGGTGTTTATCATTAGTATCCCCATTTTATAGATAAGCCGAGCCACAGGGAAGTTAAGCATGCAACTTGCTAAGGTTACGTGACTGCTGAGTGGTGGGACCAGGATCATAAACTTGGTAGTCTGGTGGCCAACTCCTTGCTCTGAACTACTTCACCTGCGACAGCCTCTCAGGATGGCAGGCTGGGGCTCCTGACCTCGATTTTTATGTTTATCCTCCTGTCTACTTGTTACAAGGCCATGCTGCCCACAAGAATGCAGCCCTTAACTCAACTCAACTCAACTCAACTCAACTCAACTCAACTACTTGACTCAGTTCAACTCGACTTAGCTCAACTCAAGCAGAACACGTGCCCAGGGATCTTAGGGCAGATGTGACTCCAACAAATGATGCAAAATTTGGAGATGATCTTTCCTACTTTTTCCACTTCCATTGGTCTGATGGGAATTTCTCCCCCTCCCCTTTTAAATGAAATAATACCAAAGCACTATGTGCACACAGGCCTATATAGTTTATGAATCTTTTTTATATGTGTAGCTTATTTATAACATGTTTTCAAAGCCAAGCCAGTTTGGAAGTAAAGAAAAAAAGGAGATTATACAGAGAATAATTATAATAGTATGTGCTATTAATTGGGCTGCTACTATGTGCCAGGCGTGGTGCTTGCATGCTTAACAAACAGTATTTAACTTAACCTGGCAGCCTGGAGAATGAGATTATTCTGGGCATTTTACAGGTGAGGCAAGTGACATGTGGATAGGCTGAGTAACTTTTCTAAGTCATAAGCTGGTAAGAGGCATTGTGGTCTCCTAGGGAAGGGTGACTTTCCAGAGCTTCACCCTACCTCCTGGGCTGGCCACCATCTAGGGAAACCAGCCTGTTTCCTCAAGAAATCTGGGCTCAGGGGAACAGGGGAGGACTAGAGGTGTGTCCTTCCATTCCCTATAAACCCAGAGAAAAGGGAGCTGTAACCTCTGTGCCAGCTGACGGCAGGGTTCTTGCCACAGGGAAGAGCAAGGACTGTGGAAGAGTGAATTCCACTTTGTGAACCTGGTGTAATTTCATTCTTTACCCAAACATGAGATTCCTGCTGAGCTGACATGACCCCTGCAGACCTTTATTCTTGCAGGGTGGATGTCTTAGTTTGGGTTGGATACCATCTCCCTCCACATTTGCTTTCAGATGTACAGGCTATGATCACAAGAAATATATCCTCAAAGCCAGCAGATGAGAGACCAGAGCTCAGACCTCCACACAGCATTTTCTGGGTTAATTCAATCAACATCTTTAGAAAGAAGGATTGACATTTGGCTTTTAAAAATGAACATCAATCATATTATTGATCTTCTTTTTTCTCCCCATTTATCTTTAGGGTTCCTGGACTGAGCTTGCTGTGGGCTCCACATATGATAAAAATCATGTTAATTCAAACGCTAACTTAGATTGAGCAGGAGACCTTCCGGTGGGAAGCGTGGGTGGGACCCACTGAGTGGGCCCAGAAATGGTGAGTGACTCGGACGCCTCCAATGTGAAAAGGTTTTGCTGAGAATGGATGCTCGAGGGCCCAATAATTTTTCCCTTTTGTCTGGATTTCAGTTCTCATTTTTCGCTTGCTTTGAGATGTTAACTCTGGAGGCAGCGTGGCTCAGTGAAACAGCCGCTTCAATGCTGGGTTACAATCCCTTGCTCATCACTCTGTGTGCTCTTGACCATGGTTCTTAACTGCACCGAGCCTCATTTTCCTCACTCGTTAAATTAGGGTAATACTATCCAACATGCTGGATTTCAGGATTGAATGAAAATAGGAAGGGCCTACAATAAGTAACTTATTATTATTTTGGGGGACATCTTAATAGCTGTAGAACAACTTGATATCTACAGAACAGGCTTTTCTGTGAGAGAATATTGATTCTCACCTCTCAGCTCTCAAATGATGATTCATTCTTTTGACACTGGGCTACCAAACAACCTTCCAGACCTCACAGTGCCTGTACAGGAGTCATATTTATCAGTGAGCAGGACAGACAGAAATGATGCCATGTGTGTAAAGCAGATGCTGGAGATGGGCTCTCACTGTGCACCTTTATTTTTACTGTGGCCACTTTGTAGCCTAGAAGTGCAGACTCTGCTCCCTGCTGTTCTGATGGGTTCTGTTAGCCTTTGGCTCATGGGTGATGTGTGCTTCTCTCTCTCACCAACCCAGCAATCTTTTCCTTGTCTGTCTCTTGCATGCAACTCTTCTGTTCATGCACAGAAGTTAGAGATCTAGAGAGAAGCATGTGGCCAGAAGAATCAGCCCTAGAACTGGGAAGAACTGAGTTGGCCTCCTAGTTCTCCAGCCCCACCCATGTATGCTCAGTTACTATGTAGCCTCTCAGAACCTGTTTTCTCAGCATGGAAAAGAGGTAGAATAGTCCTACCTTCCCCTTAGCGTTATCATAAGGAATAAATGAAATGCGTGTCAGACAAGTGCTTAGCTCAAGGCCTACATGTTAGCTGTTATTATGCCTTTTTTTTTTTTAAAACAAGAAACCCTATTTCTCCACCTTGCTGAAGTCTTCTGAGGTGGAACACAAAGAGATCACTGAAAGAATATTGAAAGTAAAATGCATTACTCTCCATTTGCCTTGGGAGCCAAAAGGAAACAAAACCTCACTGCCATCTTCCTCATCGAAGAAAGGAGATTCAAGTGATCCGCTGCTTCCAGGTGGGATGGCAGGTGTCATTAGTATAAGAAACCAGCAAAGGATAGAGGTCAAACTCTTTGATTTGCTGTTTGAGACCTTTCATGATCTGGTCCTTACTTGCCTTTGGGTCTCCTCCCCTCTGGTCCTGCTCATGCACATGCAGAGCAGGAAAGGGGGAGAGTGGAAATGGCAAAAGGGGGTGCTGCTCAGCGGTGTCAACTTCTTTTAGAGAGCCTGTCTGGAATTCCTTC
The DNA here is from genome assembly GCA_004026765.1 of Micronycteris hirsuta. Taxonomy (NCBI): domain Eukaryota; kingdom Metazoa; phylum Chordata; class Mammalia; order Chiroptera; family Phyllostomidae; genus Micronycteris; species Micronycteris hirsuta. The sequence continues at coordinate 8,531 of PVJI01003295.1, forward strand.
ATCCCCATTCCCTGCCCATATCTGTGCACCTCATTGGTTAGAATGTGGTCATGTGGCCACACCTGGCAAGGGAGTCTAGGAAATGTAGTCTTTTAGCAGAGTGCTGAATCTAGGTTCCAATACTAGCAAATAAGGGGAAATGAAATAGCACTAGTATGTCTGCCACTGTCCTCATGCGTTTATGCACCACACAGACAGTCAGAGTGGTGGTGAAGATTGGGAAGAGTTTAAAATAATTTGAGAGCAAAGTGCTAAACCTTAGGGGCTGATCCAGTCCTCTCTGGAGACCGGAAATTGGCATGGTCTGGGGGAAAACCCTCTAGAATGGGTGTTTTGACCTGGATTATTGTCTTTGCTTGCATGACCTTGGGTACAATAATAGATGGGGATGGAATGGTGGCCTCTCAACTTCCTTCTATCCCTCTGTGATACTAATGGAAGCATTCTTGCCTATACTGGTTCCAAGCTATGCATGTTTTTGTTGTTCTTAAACTTCTCACCACTGTCTTTGCCTTCCATTTATAAATGTTTAAAAACATTCACTTGATGCACAGGGAGATTATAGGCTCTCATTTCTGAGATGAAAAGCAGCTCATGCATTATTCAAGAAAAATATTGTATTATTGAACAAAGGATGGGTACATTCAACACTTATTACTCATTCCAGTCTTTGCTACCTTATTACTAGATGTGTTCTGTGAGGAGTTTTAATGATGGGGTTTGTAAACAGAGGTGAAATCAAACACTAGTGTGTTTAGATGGCAAAATTAAAAACTGTCATAAAGTCATCAAATTGTATGGCTGGCAGATCATCTAGTCCACCCAGTGCCCGGGCTCCTTTTACCTATTCCTACTAAGTAAAAGTTCAACCTTGAATTCTTCCAATGATGGGGAACTCACTACCCGAATTTCATCTTTGTGGGGTTTGTGAGAAAGCTCATCTCATATTGAGCTGAAATCTCTCTCCCTGTGGCCTCTTCTCACTGGACTTGATTTTTACATGGAACAGTTCTGTGCCATTTTCTCCATGACAGACCTTTAGTTATGGGGAGATGGTGATTGTCATAGCCCACCTGGGTCATTTCTTTGAAAGGTTAAATATCCCCATATTCTTCAGCCAACTTCCCATAGGGAAAAGGAGAATGAATTGGACCTAATGAGCATTTATCAAAGAGCCTCCTCTTTATACTCCAGGCACTTTGATAAGTGTGCCCATGGCTTATGATGCTTTGTAGTTCAGTGGAGAATTTGTATTCAACTTGCAGGGTTCAAAATTCATGTCCAGTTCATACCTGTCCAGCCATGTCTCCCACTACTTTCTCTCTCACCCTCCTTCTTTAGTATCCCTACCCTTGTAGCCCTCCAAATCACCAAGCTCCTCCCTGCCTTAGGGCCTTTGCATATGCCAATCTTACTCTCTGGGATGCTTTCCCAAGATCTTCATATTGGCTGCCCACTTCTCACCATGCAGCTCTTAACTGAAAGGCCACCTACTCAGAGAAGCCTTCTTATATTTCTATCTAGTGAAGAGTACCCCATCACTCTTCATTCTGTTACCCTGCTTAATTTTTCTGTAGCATTTTGCATTAAATTGGTTGATTCAACAAATATTTACTGAGCACCTACTGTGTGCCAGTTCTTGGAATTTGGGTTATACTGGTGAACAAAACAGTATATTATTTCCTTGATGGAGCTTACATTCTCACAGGAGAGACAGAAAATGTACAATACACATGTGGATATGGATAAATTATCCAGTATGTTAGAAGGAGTTACGAGCTACGGGAAAGAAAGCTGAGGATTAAAAGTGCCAGTGAAGCAAGGTTCTGTGTTGAAGGGGGCAGCTGTGGTAGGCCTCTTCCAGAGCTGAGATCTGAGCAAGGGCAACTTCAATATATGAAATAATCTTGTTTATTTGTTTTCATATTTATTGTTTGTCTTTTTCCTCTAGAATATAAGATCTGTGAGGGCAGGGATCTTGTCTGTCTTGTTTCTATCTGTACTCAGTACCTGGCATGTGGTACTGTAGGCACTCAACAGATTTTTTTGAAATGACTCAAATGCCTACATGACAAGACAAAAGGGCCACAGCAGAAATTTTTGTTCAAGGTATAATATAAAATTCACCCATTTGTCACCCGTATCCTCTACTTCCTGCTGTGAACTTTTTTTTAGGTCTTGCCTCCCTCTTTCCTCTCCTTTATTTATTTATTTTTTAAAAAGATTTTATTTATTTTTAGAGAGGGGAAGGGAGGGAGAAAGAGAGAGAGAGAAACATCAATGTGTGGTTGCCTCTTATATGCCTCCTACTAGGGACCTGGCCTGTAACCCAGGCATGTGCCCTGAGTGTGAATCGAACTAGTAACCCTTTGGTTTGCAGTTCAGTGCTCATCCACTGAGCCACACCAGCTGGGGGCCTTTCCTTTGGAATGGCAAGAAGAGTTATACTCACGTCCAGCTGACACATCCCATGACGAGGCCAAGCAAAGCAATGCTAGCATTCTCATTCTGCAGATGAAGAAACTGAGGCTCTGAGAGGTCGAAGGTCATGTAGGTTTATCGACAGCATATGGACTTGAACCAGAGTCCTTTTCACCAACAGAAGGACCAGTAGCAAGCCCACTCCCACTGGATTTTCTGCAGCATCCGTAAGAGCTTCTCAGAGCAGCACAGACAATAGGGCCCTCCTTAGGGGGTTCCTCAGGGGAGTGGACTCTTCATTGCTTCCTCCAACTCCTGTACTGAGATAGAATTTTCCAGAGAGTGAACCTGTGCTTCACAACTCTCTCTGAACCTATCCAGTTAAGGCAAATCTTGCTCGGCCTGGTAAGTCCTCTTAAGCAGAACCAAATAAATAAGCAGGAAGCACTGAATAATTGGCTTTTTCTTCTCAAAGCCAATTGTTATAAAAATGAATCCTTCCTTCTGCCTCTTTTATTATATTTAACTAAATTATCTTTTGGTCTCTGGAGAAAGATGAACTCTTTTACTTCTAGATGTTTTCAGGGCAATAGCCACACTTCCTTACCTTTCTGCAGAATTTTAGGCTTGACAAAGCACTTTCATACAAATCATATTATTTCAGTTCAGACACAACAAACCATCCTGTGATGTGTAAGAACACATTTTAAAATATTTCATTTTATTTTTAATTAGAAACTTGGAATCAATCCATAGATGGATATAATCATTTTCAACTAACAAAAAACTCAACTCCAGTGGATGTACAAATAAAGGGAACTTACTGACATAGAATTGAAATATTCAGAGGAAATATGTACCAGTTTCGGCTGCAGTGTGATCATTACTATGGCTTACTTTCTCTGTAATTTTTTTCCAGTTACTTTGCAAATCAGAGTGATTCTCGAGCTGGCTTCTTTCATGATTACAATATAGTTACAGCCAACAATGCTTCATGCTTTCTCATTCACATCCATGGGTCAGAAAGAGCACTTGTGTTTCTACATTTCATGCAAGATTCCAGAGATTCCCCTTGGCTGCACCTCCATAGGTCACATGCCCACTCCTGAACTAGGCACTGTGGCCGGCAGACTAAAAGCTGCTGATTGGCTTCAGCCACTCAGAGCTAACTCCTGTTTTGGGGCTTGGAGTCAATGTCCCCTAAAGCATACTGATGCTGTTGAAGGAGAGGGAAGGGGGTTCAGATACTATCTAGGCAGCCGACGCGTTTTTTTTGACAGATCAACGTTACAATTGGAAAAACTGAGGACTGAGTGCCTTATTAAAGGGCATTTGGTTACTTGGTGGTAGAGCAGAGTCTGGAACCCAGACTCATGTCTTTGTACTCTGAACTCTTTCCAAACATCAAATTCTCCTCACCCTTTGTCAGTGTTGAATCTGTCATGTGCCTTCTGTCAGAGGCTGGGCAGCTAACACTGGGGTAAGATTTTAGAGGTGAAAGAAGGCCTCCTTTGCGTCTTGCTGATACCAAAAATTCCACATAATTTCCTCCTTTTAGGTTATAGCATTACTCATTTATTCATCAACAAATTTTCTTTGAGTCGGGAACATTTGCTGGCCTGGACCATCTGGAAACTTCTCTTTTAATCAAGAGTCTTTCAGTTGCAAGTAATCGAAACCCAATCAAGCTAGTTTGAGCAGATAAAAAAGGCGAGGGTTTATTCTAAGAATACAGAATTCTTCATCTCATCCCCTATTCTCCCACAAATGACAACATAATCTTATATGATGACATGTTTAATAAATACACACATTGCTTATTGAAAATATTGATTGACCCTTGAGGCCTCTTGCAGCCCATTTGGTAGCTCCCATTTGTCTTATATCTGGGTTGAGGGAACTTCAAATGAAATCTAACCCAATTTGCATGATCTTCCTGCTAGCTCATTTAGGTTTAATTAGATGGATGTGTTTAAGAAAAGGGAAAGGACTGAGGAGTTTCTTAGGAAGAAAAATAGGGGATGAATCAGAAATCTGAAAGTCTGCGCACCTCATTATCCAGCTTACGTATTCAGTAGCTGTAACCTCACCAGCGTGCCCATTTGGTACTGAGCTTGCATTCTGATTTTGGTCCCACAGGTGCAAGCAGGAGACTGCTGCAGGCTGGCGGGAGGTGTGCTGGTTTCAGTAAGTTTCCTCTGCTTACTCCCATGCAAGAACTGGGACCATGGGAAGTTTCTCAGCCGTTCAAATATTCAGACACTCTCCAGAAAGGGCGCGGTGTCCTTTCCTTCTTCGTGTCTTCATGAAGACACCAGAGAGCTCCTTTTCGGGGATGGTAAGAGAGTTGCCTTCCCGTATTTTTGCATTAAATCAACTTGAACGAACCTTTCCATTTTATGGATTCCATAATTCCCTCCTCCTTCCAAAAGGAGAGGAGGCCAACACGGAGATAACTCGATGAGTCAGCAAATAGCTGCCCCCCAAGAATGAATTAATTCTTTCTTTGCTTCCCCAGCTAGTTCTGTAGGGTTTCTCTCCTCAAACTGTGCGGCATCAGAACCAGCTGAGAGCTTGCTGGAAATAGACAATCATGAGCCGCATCCAGACCCTGAGTCAGAATCTGTATTTTAGTAATATTCTTGGGTCTTCACATGCACACTAATGTTTGAGAAGCACTGCTATGGAAACTGCTTCTGTAGCACCCTGGTCATTTGTTGCACTCATTTCATTGCTTATCTGTGTTCAGGAGAAGGGTACAGGTCATGTCTACTCACCACCGTGTCTCCATCTCCTATGTGGGGTCTGGTAATAGGGAATATTCAATATACTGGATGGCTGGAGCAGTTCTAACAAAACTTGCCAGGGAGGCTGCCTGTCCCAGTGGAAGAATCCTGGGGACGGAAGGAAAGGGACAGACCACTGAGTAGTATTGTTGCTCTCCATACTTTTTGAGCTTTGTGTGAGGCGGCTTACCTACATTATACAATTCACTCCACATAAAACATGACCAGAGAGGTGTTGATATTATTTCACAGCAGACCGACTGGTGCAGCTATAGCTTGGAATGATGCCTTTTCTTTCCTGCTGCACTGCCATTAGGTATTTGCATGAGTTTGCAGTTGCCATATGACTCTCCAGCCTCTACTTTCTGCATCTGTGGTGGAGGCTTTGGTACTCTGCTCATTTCCACCCTAGCAGTCATTGCTCCTGCCAACAGCTTTAGTCTGCAAAGAGCCTGGTGCTCTGCCTGAGGGCTTCCCCTGGTCTCAGGAGCATGCGTGTCCCATGTGCAAGGTGAACCCTGTGAGGTAGCTACTGCTACACTCTCCAGATGAGGAAAATGAACCTCAGACAGGCAAAGTGATGTGCTAATGGTCCCCCAGCTGGTAATGAGTAGAGCCAAGGTTTGGACCTATTCCTGTTTGATGTCAAACTTCATTTAAATACTTGCCTCTCAAAGTTATTTGGATTATCATCTGAGATCATGGATGTGAAGATGCTTTGATGATTAGAAGTTCAATAGTTGTTACACTGTTTCTAGAATAGGCTGACTTTGTCAAAATCTTTTTTTCCCCCCAAGGGGGTCAGGGCAAGTCAACCAGGATTTGATTTGCAAGGGTTCTGTTAGATACTTAGAGAGTCTTAATGTTAGGATTCAAAGGGACCAGAGAAAAATGGTAAGTGCCAAGTCTAAGGACAGGGGAGATCTTGGCAATAGAATAGGATGAGGATGGATGGATTCAAGGATAAGCTGGGAAAAAGCAGGAATAATTTGGGTCCTTCTGTTACAGTCCTTGTATGGTGCTTGGTTTTGAGGCACAGCCTAGGACTGCGATAGACAAGTGTGGAAGTGGGAAGAAGGATTATATGTCATTCTTACCAGTAAAATTTGAGCACCCGGCATCCACATAAATAATTTCTAGATGGCAGCATGGCAGCAGCTTTTATCTTAGATGCCAGTGCTCACTGACTGATCGTGGCTTCCTGGAGCCCCTTGTAGAGGGCAATTCTGAGGCTGCTTCCCATCTCAGAATGAGAGTCATGATTATCACTGATGTCTGCTCAGGGCACAGAAGTGGAGAGTGTTGGTACACATGCCACATGGAGGAACAGACTAAATTCCCATATGAGTCAGAAGAATTCTTAAGTTAGGACTGAAGTAACATTTACATTTCAAGTAGGCTTCTAGTTATAAAAGAGCTGGTTTCACTGTGAAGAGGGTTTATCTTTAATTTGAATATATGTGGCTAAACCTAGGCAATATGCAAATGACAGTTTGATCAGAACTCCCTAGGGGCAAGGAAGAGAAAAATCAGAACAAAATTTTCTGAGTGGAACACACACAAAAGAGGAGTTGCTTCTGTTTCTTCTGTTTTTGTCATGGCACCCTTGATGTTGAGTGGGCTTCGATGAAGCTGGATAAACAATCTTTTTTGAGTCTGTGATCTCCACCTCCAGGAGATCTGGCCTCCTGATCTCATCTAAGCAACAGTGACAAGCTGTGATTGCTGGAGTTTTGTTTTCTTAACTTACTGCATTTAGGAGAGGATACAGGGAGCCCCTGCACAGGTCACTGTGAACTATGCATCTGCCTGTGAGGAATGCTGAACATGAACTATAAATAATGCAGCCACCTCTGCCCTTGAGTTTGGAGCTTGTGTAGAATTTGCTGCATCACGTGACTTACTGAGGCTCAGTGCAGACTTGTGTGGTGGGGAGATTCAGACTCGCCCATGCTGTTAGTTTAACCCATAACTGGTACACAAAGTGCCCTTAGAAATCATATACTTTTCAAGATGTTTTGAAATTCTCAAATTTTCAAAGGAAATTCAAACATTTAAGTGAAGTCACATGGAATGGACTTGTTAAGAATTCACATTGCAACAAATCCTGCTCATGTTTAATTAATGATTGTTAGGTTAAATGGTTTAACAGTGTACTCCACACTGAGAGTCTTTAGTAGGAAGTGACTTTTCTGAAATGAGTTTTGCATTCAGCAGATTAATGGGGAGAGGGTTGATATCCTTCTTCCAGTGCAAAGGGTTGGTTTGGAAACTCAGATGGAGTCTTGCTATAGAAAAAGGGCTGGAAAGTAGTTTTCCTTGGGTTGGTAGTGGATGCCTGGAACTTAACTAAATAGAGAAGACGGGGTGGAGGTTAGGATTAGTGAGATGAAATGCCAAGATTGATTAGAAATATCTGCCATGGGGAAAGGTGGGGAGGTGGGGAAGAAACACTACACAAACATATGTGCCATCCTTTCTCCAAGAAGTTGCCTGGAAAAAAACAGGGCAGGTAGAACAGACACTAACTGTCCTGGAAGTGAAAAAGAATTGGACAAGGTTCATCCTGACAGCTTATTACTGGAGAAAAAAATTTCACCTAGACATTGTCAGTCTCCAGAAAAAGCTAGTCTCTCCATCCTCCACTGTTTCCTGAAAGGATGAGCCAAAGGCATTGTTTAAGATCTCAGGCAAATGAGGTTTTCAGGCAGGGAAGAGACAAGAGAGAAATAAGGAGCCTCCTTTTGAAACTGGGCAATGACTAGCAGAACTGTAAAAGGAATTGCTCTCTGATCCATGTCAAGACTGGTGCTGTGACTTTGCTTGGAATTCCATATCTTCTAGATCTGTGTAGTGGAAAGGATTCATTCAACTTTGAATATAGATTTAAATGCTGTCTTTATTACACATTACCTAAGTAAACTTGGACAGGTCATTTGGATTTTCTGAGCCTAATTTTCTTCATATGTAAATTAGGACTAAAAATATAAAACCTTCTTAACTTACAAGGTTTTGCCGAAAGTGGAATATTAATACCTCTGAAATGGCATCACCATGTGTGGGTGCAACCAGCACAGTGTCAGGACCATAGTGTGTGTTCACAACTATGAATTCAGAAAGGAAAAGTCCACTTAGGGCCAGACTGCTCTGGGTTTTGCTCCTATCCTTACGGTCCTGGAATGCTTCTTCTCAGAGGTCATGCTTTCCAGAATGTCTCTAGAAAAAAAGAAGACAACTCCAGATCCTGGTGGCTTTGGTCACTTTATCACCTCTGTGAATTCAAGAGACTGTGCAGGGAAAAGAAGTGTGGTGATTTAAGCTGATCTCAAAGGTCATGAATTATCCAGGCTGTCTAGATCATTGAATCCCTTTCTTTATGAAATGTTCTGGGTGTTGAGTATTAGCGTTTTGATTTTGTGCAGTTGGGAGATGGAGTCAGAGATTGTCTCCTACCCAGGTCTTTGTGACACTCCAAGGTGAGGATCACTGCCAGATACTCTGCTGCCATCTTGTTCAGCATCTCATTTTTGAGGTTCTGAAGTCGTGCACCTCTTTTACACCCACGGAGAATGAGGTTGCTAACAGAGCCATAAAAGACCTCAGGCTGAAAGGTCCTGAGGGGATTTGCAGGGCCATCCTTACCCAGGTGGCTCCATTAGCAGAAGGATGTCTGGACCTATAAGTTTTTCAGTCTAAGGTGATTCAAAAATTGCTAGCAACAATGGATGCAGAATTCAAGCATTTCTCTTCATTTTTTCACCATTCTCCATTCTGGGTGAATATAGTTGAGTTCCTGTGATAGTAATACATCTAAATCATAGATTTTTCTGCTAGTACTGTGCCCAAGACTAACCCAGCATCATTCCACCCTTGGCCTTAGCTCTGCAGACACCAGGCCTACCAGGGTCCTTCCTCACTTTGGAGTTTAAACCACAGTAATTTTTTTTTCCTGCTTGGCTCTTGGGAAAGGTCCAAGATTGGCACCCATCTGCTGACTCCTGCTTCACACCTTGCAAACTGAAAAGACCTGGAATCCTGTGTCCAGAATCAGGCATCTTCTGGACTTCGGTGTTGGATGTATTTGAACATCTTACTCATGGAGAGGGACGGCCCTGCTTTCAGGGCCTCTGAGAGCATTGACATGTGAAGCCAGGAGGCATCACCCCACGGGCAATCAAGGGAGAAACTGAAGCTGATTATTCTTTTTTTTTTTTCTTTTTCTGGCTGCAGCCTTTGCTTTCTTTCCCCCTCTGGGGAAATTAGCTCTGGCTCAGGAGAGAGGGAAAATAAACAAGTCTAACCTGAAATATGCATTAGAGTTTAGCTATTTTTGGAGGTTCCAAGATTGGAAATGACTGAAGACTAACCAGTTCCCATCTGCCCTGAATTAACTTTCAGAGGCTTTGTGGGGAGAGTGAGAGGGCCCATGCACATCAGAGCACTGAGCTAGGATTGGCAGTGATCTGTGGATCTGGTCAAAAGAACTGTGGCCCTAACAAGTCCATTCCTCTTAGTGACTGGCTCAAAGAGAAAGAGGCCTAGCTCCGGCTTTCTCCACCATGCGAGGACAAGTGAGAAGATAGCTGCATACAAATAAAGAAGAGTCCCTCTCAAGACATTGGATCTGCTGGCACCTTGATCTTGGACTTCCCAAGAGAAACAAATGTTTCTTGTCTATGATATTTTGTTATGAAGCCCAAATGAACTCTAATCTCTCTCTGCAAGACAACCTTTAATCTCTCTTTCTGCATCCACAGCTCCTAGTAAAGTGTCTGGCACATAATAGGTGTTCAATAATCTTCTTTGCTAATTGTGGAGTAATATTTGTTGTTGTTGTTGCTGTGGAAGATACTGCAGGCATGGGTTTGTGGGAGAGGTAAGTCTTGGAGTGGGGCTAGTGTAAGAGGAGAAAGAGAATTTCCAGGTGTCTTTGAATCACCCAACCCCATGGGATTCAGCCTCTTTTAGCTCCAGGACAATGTCCTTCCCAGCAGCACACTTATTCTCAGCACAGCTAATACCTAACATCGCACACACAACATTAAGCATTTAAAGCTTTTCAGACTTAAATGAGTTCAATTCTACTCAAACACTGTATCAAGGACCTACTGTGTATGAGGTGATGGTGAAGATGAGAGAGTAACTCCATTTTAAGTGGTCTACTGACCACATGTGGCTAGTGGCTACAACATTGAACAGTGCCGATGTACAATAGAACATTCCCATCATTCCAGAAAGTTCTGTTAGAGAACATATATCTAGACCTTTTGTTCAAAACCTCAAGTTCTTAATGAGTTCAAGCTCAACTTCCTGTCTATTCTTTTTTTTTTTAAAGATTTTATTTATTTATTTTTAGAGAGAGGAGAAGGAAGGGAGACAGAGCAATGTATGGTTGCCTCCCACATGGCCCTCACTGGGGACCTGGCCCGCAACCCAGGCATGTGCCCCGACTGGGAATCGAACCGGGACCTTTTGGTTCCCAGACTGCGCTCAATCCACTGAGCTACACCAGCCGGGCTCAACTTCCTGTCTATTCTTTATGGAGTTGGTAACATGTAATCACTTCTCTCATTTACACAGATGTCTATTAAGTCACCCACAATCTTTTCAGAGTTCCCCACTTTTTTCTCTATAGCATTTGTCATTATCTGTTCAGCTTTTTATGGCTGATGTAACTAATTACCATAAACTTAGTGGAGAAAAACACAAATTTATTATCATGCAATTCTGAAAGTCAAAAGTTTGAGGAGGTCTCAGCGGGTTAAAATCAAGGTTTTAGCAGGGCTGCTTTCCTTCTGTAGGCTCTATGGGAGAATTTGCTTTATTTATTTATTTTTTTGCCTTTTCTGCCCTCTAGAGGCCATCTGCATTTCTTGGTTGTGGCCCCCTCCTCCATCTTCAAATCTAGCAATGGGCATTTGTGTCTTTCTCATGTCATATCACCCTATCATCCTCTTCTGCATCTTTGTCCACTTTAAAGGCCTTTGTAGTTATGATGGGCTCACTTTGATAATTCAGGATAACCCCCCTAACTGAGCAATCTTAATTCCATCTGTATTCCTCTTTGCCATGCAACATAACATATTCAAAGTCTAGGAATTAGGATGTGGAGATCTTTGGGAGGTCATTATTCTGTATACCACACTATCTTTTGTTCTAGAAGAAAGCACAGAAAAATAAATATAATTCGTGTGTGTGGAGCATGAGTGGCAGGTGAGAGGCAAGGCTTTGTGATTTGAAAAGCAGTGCAGGGTGGACAGAGGAGAGGCTTTCTGGAGTAAGACTGCCTGGCTTTGAGTTTCTCATTGTGACCTTGGACAAACATTCCAGAGCCTCAGTTTCTTCATCTGTGAATGGAAATAATGACAGGAGCCACCTCATGTAGTCATGGTGAGGATCAGAAGAGATAATGCATGTAAAGACTTGGCAAATAGTAAACCCTCAAATGTCAGTTACCATTTGGAAGCTAAAAATGCATGATTTAAATGTGTTCTAGGTTTGAAAATAGCTCCAAATTCCATTTATGTTAAGAACCACATTCTGTTCTTCATTCCTGTGTGTGTGATGGTCCCTGGGAGTTGGGTGGTCACCTAGTGCTGTGTGAAAAGCAGTGCTGCCTGTTCCAAAGGCCATGACAGGAGACCAGGGGACCAGGTGACCCAAAGAGCCTCCTTTCTGTCATATACCCATAGACTTTGGACTTGAAGGTCAAATGCATGTCATAAGTCTACAAATCTAATAGAAATACATTTGTCATCTTGATTGCAATAAAATGTGCTAGAGCACAGTATTTTAGAAAATTCCAGACTTCTCGCCAAAATGGAGGCATAAGTAGATAGATACACTTTGCCTCCTTGCACAACCAAAAGAAGGACAACAACAAATTAAAAAAAAACCCATAACTGCCAGAAAATCAAACTATATGGAAGTCTGACAACCAAGGAGTTAAAGAACAAACATTTATCCAGACTGGTAGGAGGGGTGGAGATGGGCAGCCGGGGTGGAGAGGACTCACAGCAAGGTGGCAGCTGGTGGACTAGGGAAGGCAGTGGCTGGCAGACCCAGTGAGGTTGTGGCTGGTGGAGTGGGAGGTCCCACATTTGTGTACAGATAAACCAGGAGAAACAACTGGGGAGCAAGACAGACCACACAACCCAGGGTTCCAGCCCTGGGGAAATAAAGCCTCAAAACCTCTGACTTAAAAAACCTGTGGGAGTTGAGGTGACAGGAGAAACTCCCAGCCTCACAGGAGAGTTCATTGGAGAGACCCACAGGGTCCTAGAACGTACACAAAACCACCCACTAGGGAGTCAGCACCAGAAGGGTTAAATTTGCTTGTGGGTAGGGGAGGAAGTGAGTGAAAGCTTGCCAAGAGCGGAGCAAGCAGCATTGTTCTCTCTCAGACCCTCCCCAACATATAGCACCACAACACAGTGACAGGGGTTGCCCTGCCCTGGAAAATATCTAAGGCTCCACCCCTTACTACGTGTAACAGTTGTGCTTAGACAAAAAAATATGGCCCAAATGAAAGAACAGATCAAAGCTCCAGAAGAAATACAACTAAGTGATGAAGAGATAGCCAACCTATCAGATGCACAGTTCAAAACACTAGTAATCAGGATGCTCACAGAAATGGTTGAGTATGGTCACAAAATAGAGGAAAGAATGAAGGCTATACAAAGTGAAATAAAGAAAAATGCACAGGGAACCAAAAGTGAAGGGAAGGAAACTGGGATTCACATCAATGGCTTGGACCAGAAGGAAGAAATAAACATTCAACCAGAACAGAATGAAGAAACAAGAATTCAGAGAAGTGAGGAGAGGCTTAGGAACCTCCAGGACAACTTTAAACATCCCAACATCCTAATAATAAGGGTGCCAGAAGGGGAAGAGGAAGAGCAAGAAATAAAAAACTTACTTGAACAAATAATGAAGGAAAACTTCCCCAATCTGGCAAAGGAAATAGACTTCCATGAAGTCCAGGAAACTCAGAGAGTCCCAAAGGAGTTGGATCCAAGGAAGCACACACCAAGGTACATCATTATTACATTAGCTGAGATTAAAGATAAGGAGAGAATCTTAAAAGCAGCAAGAGAAAAGGAGACAGTTACCTACAAAGGAGTTCCCATAAGACTGTCAGCTGATTTCTCCAAAGACACCTTGTAGGCAAGAAGGGGCTGAAAAGAGGTATTTGAAATCATGAAAGGCAAGGACCTACATCTAAGATTACTTTATCTAGCAAATCTATCATTTAGAATGGAAGAGCAGATAAAGTGCTTCCCAGATAAGGTCAAGTTAAAGGAGTTCATCATCACCAAGCCCTTACTATATGAAATGTTGAAGGGACTTATCTAAGAAAAAGAAGAAGATTAAAAATATGAACAGCAGAATGACAACAAACTCACAACTATCAACAACCGGGCCTAAAAAAACAAAAACAAAAATGAACTAAGCAAACAACTAGAACAGGAACAGATTCACAGAAACAGAGATCACATAGAGGGTTATCAGTGGGTGGGGGGAGTGAATGGGGGAAAAGGTATAAGGAATAAGAAATATAAATGGTAGGTACGAAATAGACAGGGGAGGTTAAGAATAATATAGGAAATGTAGAAGCCAAGGAACTTGTATGTATGACCCAAGGACATGAACTAAGGTGGGAGAATGATGGTGGGAGGTGCAGTACAGGGTGGAGGAGAATAAAAGGGAGAAAAAAATGGGACAACTGTAAGCATAATCAATTAACTATATTTTTAAAAAAATTCCTAGAATTTCTGAGTTATAAGGGAATCTATTTGAACCATTCTAATGATGCTTGAGGGTTCTCTATAATAGTCTGCTAAAATAGCCATACCTGTTTAAGTGACCCAGAAATGGCAATTGCACTACCTTTTAAATTAAAAAACAAACAAACACTGGAATAGGTAATACATGGACATGGTATAACATTTAGAAGGGTCTACAGCTTCAGCAATGCAGTTTCCTTCTCCAGAGTGAACTATTAGTATTGTTTTCTTGTATGTCTTCCAGCATATTCTATGCATTTATACTCTATCTTTTCCTCTTGCCCCATCCCCTGCAGCAATACTAGCTTACCATACTTATCATTCTGTACCTACCCCCAACTCCTTGGTCAATTTTAAAAATACATCCTGGAGATTATTCTATACAGCTATGACAGCAGTCCATTATAAGGATGTACCATGACCTATCTTATTAATCATTTAGTTATAAGGTTATCTGCACTGTTTTGCTTTTGCAAGTAATACTGCAAATAATCTTTGTATTTACAATATTTTACACAAATCCAAGTATGACTGTAGGATAACTTTTCCAGTGGAATTGCCGGGTCACATATGATTTGCATATCAAATTTTAAAAGTTTATACTTTTAAATGGAAAGTAAATTGGTACAGGCACTATACAAAACAGTATGGAGGGCTTCAAAAAATTAAAAGTAGAACTACTACTACAATCTAGCAGTCCCTTTTCTGGGTAGATACCTGAAGGAAATAACATCACTATATTGAAGAAATAACTGTATTTGCATGTTCATTGCAGCATTATTTACAATAGCCAAATCATGGAAACAACCTAAGTGTCTATTGCTAAGCAGATGAATAAAGAAAATGTGGTATGTATTTAATGAAATATTATTCAGCCACAAAAGAAGGAAATCCTGCCATTTGTGACAACATGCATGGGACTCAAGGGTATTATGCTTAGTGAAATAAGTCAGACAGAAGAAGACAAATACCATAGGATCTCACTTATATGTGGAATTAAAGAAGAAGCCATATTCACAGAAACAGAGAGTCGAATAGTGGTTTCTAGAAGCTGGAGAATGGTTGGGGGAAATGAGGAAATGTTGGTCAAATGGTATAGACTTCCAGTTTTAAGATTAACAAATTCTCTGCTCACTTTGGCAGCACATGTATTAAAATTGGGATGATACAGAGAAGATTAGCACGATCCCCCGTGTAAGGATGACATGCAAATTTGTGCAGCATTCCATATTAAAAAAAATATGATATTTGGGATCTAATGGTGACTATAGTTAACAATAATGTATTGTATACTTAAAGTTGCTAAGAGTGTAGATAGATCTTAAGTGTTTTTGCCACACACTCACACACAAAGTTGTAATTATGTGAAGTGATGGATGTGGTAATTAACATTATTGTGGTAATCAGTTTGCAATCCTACATGTATCGATTTAAAAAAGTTTGTGCCAAATTGCTCTTAACAGTTTATCAATTTATCTTTCCATCAGCAATTATGAGAAATATTTATTGAACCAAATACGACCATGTCCCCACCATCTCAATGGTTATCAAACATTTTGATTTTGGTCAAACAGAAATTAAAAATATGGTATTATAGTTTTAATTTACATTTATCTTACAAATAATGTAGGTGAGCATATTATATGTTATATTTAAGAGCCATTCATATTTTCTTTATAAATGAAGAACACTTGGTCCATTTTTTCTATTGAGTTGTTAGTCTTTTCTTAGTGATATATAGGGTTTATTTATTTTAAGGAAATGACTTTTTCCTTAGGTTTGCACAAATATTTTCCCTAGTGTGTTGTATCTTTTTAAACTTGTGGTTTTTAAAGGCAGAAACTGCTTATTTTATTTGTTTAAATATACCTTTGTTTAATATAGGGATTCTGAATTTTAGGTATTCCTAAAGTTTTTCTTCATCAAGATTTTATAATAAAATTTCCTACTGTTTTTTTTTTAGTATTTTAATGGTTCCATTATTTTATGTTTAAATCTTGGGTCCATCTGGAATTTGTTTGAGTGCAAGGTGTGAAATAAGGATTCGACTTTCTGTCTCTCCAGATGGTGTCCCAGTTGTTGCCATTTATGGAGCAATCTGTCTTTCTCCCACTGATATGCATGCAATGCCATTATATATTAACATCATGTATGTATTTGAGTCTATTTCTGGATTTTGTCTTCTGTAATTCTCTACCCTTTGGACTATATATTTGGCCTTTGGAGCTCTCCAATGTTCTTTGTCCCAAATCCCCCCAAACACAAGAAAGGATGTACCTGTTCAGTTGACAAGATTCAATATTTTTTTGATTGTTCTATTTGGAACTAAACTCGTGCTTGAGATGGTGACATTAGAAAGAAAGGCATAAGTATCAGGAAATTCCTCCCCCCTCTTAGGTGCATTCATATTCCTTCAGGATTCAGTGGTTTCAAATTGCCACATTGGAAAGATAAAATAAAAAATGGATTTACTTCCTCTCTTGTGGGGAACCACTTGATGGAGACACCAATGATTATAACTACCATTCTGGTAGTGATAGGCAACTTAAATAGGTTACATCGTTGATTCTCCCAATAATTGATAAATTAGCATTTTTATCCCCATATTACTTAAGAAAGGAGTGAAAGGAAATGGAACTTATGAGATAACACACACACAAATATCAGGTGTTAACTGATTCCAAAGCTAGGACTTGTATATTCTGTAATACAGGACCTCTGGCACAACATAACCAATGGAATCCCTCTTGTTTCATTTATTCGCTCCTTCATTAATTCATTCTATAATTACTTTTGAGCACTTGGTCACTATTAACAGGAGTCAAGGGATAAACAGGCGGCATAAATGAATGAAGTTACCCATTCGGTGTACAACAGGAAGTGGTGAGAGCACATGTCCTATCCAAGGTTGGCAGACATCCTCAGCCCAGACCATTGTTGAAAAGTGAGCCCACTGTTGCCAATATTCAGATTCTCAAAAGGAATCAGAAATTCAGATTTTTTACATGAAACCTCTCAATTTTAAGATGTCAACAGATTATAACAACAATCAATATATGTTCTTTAAAACTCAATGCTTAATTCTAAAAGTTTCCTTGTAGATGGTCAATTAAACAAACAGAGATATTTATTTATCTAAATATACCTCAGCAATGGAAGGGAATGAATTCCTGATATGTGCACACACACACACACACAAAGTCTCGGAAGCTCTGTGCTGAGCAGAACAAGCCAGATACAAAAAAGCACACATGGCATACATCCATTTGTTTGAAATTCTAGAACAAGCAAAATTAACCCACAACGAAGGCAGCTTTTGATGGGAAAGGGAATGAGGAAAATTTCAGGCATGGTAATAATATTCTGCATCTTCATAAGGGGTTGGATTACAGTAATTCATGCAGTTGTCAAAACCTAGTGAATGTACACTTGAAAAGTATGCATTTCAATGTATGTGAACTGTATACAAAAACTATATGAATAAATATTGAACTCTAGTTAATGGGAATCATGTTGAAGTACTTAGGAAGAAGTACGCTGATGCCTGCAGTTGACTTTGAGATGAACTAAAAATAAGATGGTTTAATGAACGGATAAGGAATGGATGGAGAAGAGATATATAATACATCAAACTGAGTAAAATGTTAATGAATCAATGTTGCTGTGCATTTTTAAACTTTTACAATAAAATGTTGGGAAAAATGAGCAAAACAAACAATAAAAAACTGTATATGAGCTTAACACACACACACACACACACACACACACTATACCATCATGCTTCCCCAGCATCCCATTACATGGTGTCGTCTCAGCAAGTTTATTATAACAGCATCGTTCCTGCAGTTCTCCCATCCACCTCCATGGGGCTTGATTGATCTGGCATGGTTCAGTGAATGAAGGTATGAGAAAATCCATCACCTGTTGACATCATTAACATTTCTCCAACATGACCTCTCTGAGATGAAAGTGAGCATCTTTTTCATTAATCAAGGTGAAAGAAGGAAACCACATTGGTGACACAGCTCTTCAGTTCCTTCTGCCAATCCATCTTGCCATATCACCAGTCTTTCTTCACATGGTGGTTAAATCCAGAGGGGACAAAGATTAGCCCAGCATAGTCCCTTCATTAGAGAACAGGGTTTAGGAAGTGTTTGCTGCCTTGCTGTTCCCTGCGTTGGTCCAGCAGCCACAGTCTTCATTTATCAGCAGCATTTCTGAGCAAGTGGCTCTGCTTGGGTTGCATACCCACCATGTGCCCTTGGCTGTTGTTGGAATAATGGAGCATATGACCAAGGAGTGCCTGAGTCTTGAAGGCGCCACTTGAACTGCAGGGAGGAGGGAACAGGGGAGAGGAGTTTCTTCTCTAAATACACTCTCTAAAGTGGCACCTTTTCAATAATCTTAAAAGATAATTTGTCATCATAACAGTTGTTAAGATTACAATGCCTACAAATGAAAGGAAACAAGGGTCAGTCTTGAAAACATGTGATTGATGCATCAGAGGGCAAACCTGCAGACATTTAGAGATTGTAGTCAAAAGGCAGCACCTTTTTATGGGCCTTTTTCCTTGCTAGTTGAATTATTTACTGGAATACCCACTCCCCTTCCCTGTAGGAAAATGTTCCTTCCTCCTTCAATGACATCATATTTTGACTTAATTTGGCCAATGAAACATGCGCAGAAGTGACATGAGTCATTTCCAAGCAGAAGAGTTAAGAGCCACGTTCCTTTTCCTCTGTCAAGGCAATGTCCCAGATTGTGGCTGCTCCAGCAGCTCAGGTCCCAGAAAGAACAGGCACGGAGCACAGCCATGGCCGGCCCTGACAGACATGTTAGGTGAGAGAGATGTGAAGATTTTTTATTGTCAAGTCACTGAGCTTTTGGGGTCACTTGTTGCTGCAGCACAACCTAGCTCATTTTTTTCTTTTTAATATATTTTATTGCTTATGCTATTACAGTTGTTCCATTTCCCCTCCTTTATTCCCCTCTGGCCCGCACCTCCCCCTCATTCCCTGCCCTTTAGTTCTTGTCCATGGGTCATACACATAAGTTCTTTGGCTTCAACATTTATTTCCTGTACTATTCTTAACCATGCCCTGTTTTCTACCTACCATTTATGCTACTTATTCTCTGTACTTTTTCCTCTTCTCTCCCCCTCCCACTCCCCTGTTGATATCCCTTCATGCCTTATATAAATCCCTTTAACATTCCATATAATAAAGGCTGGGTGATGATGAACTCCTTGAACTTGACCTTCTCTGAGAAGGACTTTATCTGCCCTTCCATCCTAAATGAAAATTTTGCTGGATAGAGTATTCTTGGATGTAGGTCCTTGCCTTTCATGACTTGGTATACTTCTCTCCAGCCCCTTCTTGCCTGCAAGGTCTCTTTTGAGAAATCAGCTGACAGTCTTATGGGAATTCCTTTGTAGGTAACTATCTCTTTTTCTCTTTCTGCTTCTAAGATTCTCTCCTTATCTTTCATCTTGGATAATGTAATTATGATGTGCCTTGGTGTGTTCCTCTTTGGGTCCAACTTCTTTGGGACTCTCTGAGCTTCCTGGACTTCCTGGAAGTCTATTTCCTTCACCAGCTTGGGGAGGTTCTCCTTCATTATTTGTTCAAATAAGTGTTCAATTTGTTGCTCTTCCTCTTCTCCTTCTGGTACCCCTATAATTTGGATGTTAGAACATTTGAAGATGTCCTGGAGGTTCCTAAGCCTCTCCTCATTTTTTTGAATTTTTGTTTCTTCATTCTTTTCCAGTTGAATGCTTTTTTCTTCCTTCTGGTCCACAGTTTCCTTCCCCTCACTATTGGTTCCCTGTACATTTCCCCTTATTTCTCTTAGTGTATTCTTCATTTTTTCATCTAATTTGTGAACAAATTCCACTAATCCTGTGAGCATCCTGATTACCAGTGTTTTGAACTGTGCATCTGATAGGTTGGTTATCTCTTTGTCACTTAGTTGTATTTTTTCTGGCGTTTTGATCTGCTCTTTCATTTGGGCCATTTTTTTTCTCTCGGTGCGTCTGTTACATTAAGGGGCAGAGCCTTAGGTGTTCACCAGGGCAGGGTAACCCACATGGTTGTGTTGTGATGCTGTGTCTGAGGAAGGGGTCTGAGAGGGAACATGGCACTTGCTCCACTCTCTGCCGGCTTTCAGTCGCTTTCCCTGCTACCCACAAGCAAATTGGGCCCTTCTGTGCTGGTTCCCGGGTGGGTGGGCTTGTGTAGTTCTAAGTCCCTGTGGGTCTCTCCAATGAACTCTCCTGTGAGGCTGGCAGTTCCTCTCGCTGCCCCAACAGGTGTTTTCAATTAGTGGTTTGAGGCTTTATTTCCCCGCGATGGTGGGTTGCATGGTCGGCTCCGCTCCCCAGCTTTTTCTCCTGGTTTAGCAGCACGTGAATGAGGGACTGCCCGGTCCACCAGTCGCAGCCCCGCTGGGTCCGGGTCGGCCTGTCATGGGTTTCTCCGGGTGCGCTGGCCGCAGGTCTCTCCTGGGAGCTGCAGAGTTTCCTCCATCACTCCACAAACCACCGTCTGGCTGTGCGCTCTTCACCTGGCTCTGCTCCGCTTACTGGTCTGGGTGAGCATGTCTTCTTTAACTCCTTGGTTGTTGGACTTCCATACAGTTCTATTTTCTGTCAGTTCTGGTTGTTTTTTGTTTTTAAATTGTTGTTTTTCCTCTTTTGGTTGTGCAAGGAGGCACAGTGTGTCCACCTACGCCTCCATCTTGGCCGGAAGTAACCTAGCTCATCTTAACTGATTCACTCACCAACCAGCAAAGGAGTCTCCTGCTCAAGTCCCACAGACAGATGCTTTTGACTTAAGACTTCTTCATAAGACTTTTGCCTAGTTTTGAAACAGTGAGACTTACATAGTAAAAACTATCTTGGATAAAAACAAAGATAAGACAATTTAGGTGTGATTACATATTGGGAGGATGGCTGCTAAGGAGCTAAAGGAAGAGACCATGTGGGCTCATGGAGGTGAGCACTGCTGTTAGGGACAAGGGGGCATGGAGCAGTGCAGAGCAGTGGTCTAGGATTCTACAGACTGGGCTTGAGCCCTGGACCTACTCTTCAATAGCTGTGTGGCTTTGAACAAAACCCTTGGCCCCTCTAGTCCTCTACCTACTAGATGGGGTTGTTGTGAACTAAGTCATATGAAAGAGCGAGGTCAATGACAGGGCCAACCATCAGGGTTCATTTTGCTTTCCTTCTCTTCCTCCTTCCCCTCCTCTTCTTCTCCCCATTGACCTGAATGATAACATGAAGGAATGGTGGGAGATCGTATGTGTAGCATGGACAAGTCAGGATGTGCCTGGAGATTGAGAGGACCCTGGCCTGCCCCAGGGAGGGGCCTTGTGTTCGAAGTTTCTGGCAGACACATTTGGATGGCAGCTTTGCCACTTCCTGGCTGTCTTAATGTTTTTCAGTGTGCAGTCCAAAGCGAAGTTGAGTAAAGACATAAATCTCTCCTCAAAAAAATTTTAAATACATAAAACAAAATAATTAGAATTACAAAGATACTGATTTTATTGTTGGCAAGATATTAAAAATACAAATTTGTAACACACTAATATACATTTTTATTAGTGCACTAAATCACTAGATCTATTGGTAGAGCTAATATTACCCATATTTCAGGGTTAGGCTGAGCACAAATAATATTTTGTGGTGTCTATAACAATTACGATGTGATGGGAAAATATTCCTGGTGACAGTATGTAAAGTAAGTAAGGAAATGGAAATTTTCAGCAAGAGATTATTAAAGTTGTTTTCTAATTATTTCCCATTCAAGTTCATGGACTCTCTAAATCTATCAGGACACTATGAGGGTCTGTGGACCCCAGGTTAAGGACCCCTGCACTAGCTGGATTTTCTTGAGGAAGTCACATTGCTTCTCTGAGCCTCAACATCCTCATCTGCAAAAAGAGTATCTTGACCTTGATGTTCTTTCTAAGTATGAGATTTGGTTATCCAAATGTGAGCAGCCCATGTTGGGGCCTAGATTCCCTGGACAATGGATTTTAAGAGATAGCACCCAGGTAGAGGGCTGGGAAACAAGAGAGTAGCATCAGTGAACCAGAATTCTTGAGGAATTCCTGGCAGTTCAAAACCAGAGCACGTATTTAGAGAAATGGCATTGGAAGTCACCACCTAAAATGTATGGAAAAGGGTATCTAATTTTAAGGGGTGCTTACTTTATATTATTTACTTTAATTTTCATAATAACCCTATGATATAGGTTCTGTTACTCTCCCCATTTTATAGATGGAGAAATGGAGGCTCAGCAGGTTCAGATACTTTGCCCATGATCACACAGCCAGAGAATGATAGAGCCAAGATATCTGGCTGTTTTGCCTCAAAGCCCACAATCTCGTCTATTGCACTCCCCAGGTAGCTAACCATTGCATTTAATTCATATGCAGGAAGAAACTTTTTTTTTAAAGTCCTGCTGGAATCTGTAGGCTTAAGAAATGAGGATGAAAACTGTTCTGGCACCACTTCTGAGTTTGGGAAAGGCTTAAGCTGCACCACTCAACTTTAAGAAGAGCAGTGTAGGCAGCAGTTGCCTGGCTCTGGGGCTGTCAGGGGAACCCAATCTAGTCTATTTGAGAATATCTGAGTTTGAACACAATTACCTCACTGTTTCTCTTCATCTATTTCCTGAACACCATTTGCCCTAAAAATACTCTTTGACATTATGCACAAACATTGAAGAGACATTTATTTGGCCCTGACCTTTGTAAGGTTCCTGCTAAAAGAGAGTCAGTGACACACACATGGGGCTGAATTATTTATAGGCCCAAGGGGAAATCAGAGTTGCTTTTATTTCTATTGAAAGTGTATTAGAAGGCCAAAGAGCACCAAATTAGCCTTGGTTGCTCACAAAGGGACTCCAGCTAGACTCAAGGGCGCTTATTAAAGTTGGGGTGCTCTCCATGGTTGGGTCTTTGGAAATCCTCATAAACCTGGGCTGTTGTTCCTTTCCAATGCTTTGCCAGGGGACAAAGGTCTGCACCCTTTTTGACAGAAGCTACCAGGAAGAGAACGGAGATGTATGGAGTGCCTGGGAACTTAAGGCACCCATGAGGCCGGCCATTTATACGTGGATTTAATGAGTCAACTGACATTGATTGAGTACCTCCTCAAGCCTGGGGATTGGAGAGGAAGAGATAAAGTTATTAACTAATTTGTCCAGTAATTCAACAAATATTTATTTAATGTCTTCTCTGGAGAGCTACTATTTCAGGCACTTGCAAAGTATGTAACAAGACTGACAAGGTCCTGCACTCATGAACAGGACAATCTTCCTGTCCTCAAGTAATTCAGCATGATGAGGCCCTTCATCATATCATCATCATCATCATCGCCATCATTTATTGAATGCTTGCTATTTGCCAGGCACTGTCCTAAGTGCTTTACATATACTAACTCGGCTAATCCTCATAAGCTCTCAATGAGATAGGAACGATTAATATCGCGTCTTTTTCATAGTTAAAACAGTTAAACTACAGAATTTAAGTAACTCACTCAAACAGACCTTGGAAGCTGTGAGTCTGGGATTTGAACTTATGATAGAGGTGCAGATAAGGACTACAGATAAATCAGGGAAGGGGTGTTTGAATCGAGTGCTCAGAGGCGAGTACAAATTTCCAGGCACCAAAATGGGGTACAGGAAAGACAAGTCATTTAACCTCTTCGCACTTTCTCACCTTAGGATGTAAGGTTTGTAAGAGGAACAAATGAGAAACCTAAGTGTAAATGCCTTCTTCCAGGTGCTTGAGGGCAGGGGCTGCATAGCACGCATCTTTCTCTCTCTCTCTGTTCTTTCTTGGTACACTCAGACCTCACCCTGAGGTGTCCATCCCTCAGCCTCAGGACTTCCGGGCGTCATGTGAAGATTATACTTTTCTACATGGGCTGCAACGTGAAAAGCTGCATGGGAAAACAAGACGCACTCAATTCCCTTTTTAATTGTTTATTTTTCTTTTATGTGCTGGGTAGAGCATAAATTTGCTCTGGAACCAAGTTTTTGAGGCTTCTGTCCATTCAGAGGGCCCATAAATGTGCCCAGATTTGCGTGTCCCCCATCTACCCATCCGTGCCTTTGAACTCACCAGCCGGGCCTTTCAATTTGGGCTAATTCTCTCTGACACCAACTTTGGGACTTATTCCATTCGGCTTTTTGGTGAATGAATATCAGAATGATGGAGGTTTCCTACTGGAGAAGTACACTGCTTTTCCAATCATTTAAATTTAAGCATCACTTTATAGCAGACGGTGGGCACTGATACTGAGGCTCCAGTTCCCAAGAAATTAGCAACACGGAGAGAACAGAGCTGTGTCTTTTCTCCTAAGGGAGGAAGAGAACCCTGCTGTTTGTGTGAGTTGTGAGTTCCTGCTGGATGAAATTCCATCAAGTCCATCTTTCTGGGGACCCAGAGATAAGTCCTGGTCTCCAGGGTTGTAGGCAGAAGGCATTCATCCAGGCAGAGCTCCTTTGAGGCTGGGGGTGTGAAAATCATGCTCATTTCGCACCATTTCTTTTAGCATAAGTACCAGAGAGTGGAATCTCTGTGGGATAAGGTGTTTTCGTTGGGGGAAGGGAGGTTTTAGAGGAAGAGGTTTTTAGTGTTTCTGGCTCTGATAGAACCAGGGTGCTAGATATGCTCCACCCAGTACAATGGATGATGGCAATAGCAGGATTCTGGAAACATTGTCATTGCCTGTGTCACTTACGGTTACTTTCCATCTGTTTTCCCAAAGAGATTGGCAACAAAACCTCTACTGTTCTTTGAAGTAGCTGGGAAGCCCTACCAAGCATTTTAGCCAAGTTCCAGTAGGACAGAGTTACCAAGAAATAGGGTGTGTGGGTGTGGGGGTGGTGGCAGCTCTAAAACAATATAAGGCTAGCAGACATTGATCTGTGAGCAAGAAGCACTTGCTTGTCCTCTCCTGCGACACCAGTGCCAAGCACAGTTTCTGGGAGACAGCAAGTGTTCAAAGACAGTTTTTGATTGAGTGATTAGAACAGAGCAATGAGATAATAGCAACATTACTGAATTAGTAGTTATTTAATTCTCCGTATGTGCTAAGAATTGTGCCAAACGCTTAATTGTCAATAACCCTATGGAGTTCTATTAGCCCCATTTTATAGATGTTGAAACAGAGGCTAAGAGATTTTATAGGATGTCTCCAAAGCCACAGAGCTAGTAAGTGGGCTGGGCTTGTCTGATTCTAGAGTTTTGCTCTTCACTGTCAGGCTACCAGGTAGAATAGATGAACCAGAAAGCTGTATGAAGTTTAAATAATGCACCTGTGATCAAGGTAGCAGCATAGGTATTTTGGGGAAAGTAAAAAGTACAACTCCCCTCCCCAAACAAATGACATTTCATTCGAATAGTACTGGACATATGGTTATTTGCATAAAAAACTTAGGGCTCCATCGCTTGTATGTAAAATAAATTACAGATGAATTACAAAACTACATGCCAAATCAAAACCCATGTAAAAGCTCTTACTTGTCACTAGAAAGGTAGGAAGGAAAGATAGGAAAAAGTATACTAGATTATAAGTGACCTTTATTTTTTCTTTATTATATTGAAAAATTTTAAAATATGCAAGCGATATTTTAAAACTAGGAAAAACACAATAAATCATTCTTTCCACTTTCATTTCTTTCACATACAGGACTTCAAGTAAAAGAAGTCTTCCTTTATTACATTACACCCATAGTTTTGTCGATTCTTGTGATTCAGCTCCAGTGGAAGTTAGTATCCTTAGCTCCCCACACCACGATACAGAGTTTCCATTAATGAGTTCACCATCTTCTTGCTGCCCTGTTCACCCTCTGCCTGCCACAGAAGGAAGGACTCCTTTCAGCTTGTTTGCAGAGCAAAGGGGACTTGAGAAGCTATTGAGTTTCTTTCTCTCCTTGTAGAGCTCTGTGCATGGCTTGTCTTGGCATGCCCAGTCCTGGGCTAGAGCAGGTCCTTGGATGCTCTGTATTACCTTGTTTGACTTGACTAAGCTTCTGTTGAATTTCTTATTGACATTTTTGGTCATAGAGTCCTAATTTTAAGAAAACCAGTTAATGAAGTTTGAGCATGCGGAATTGATAACTAGGCCCTAGAACTCTTTTTACACACATTGATATAAACACTTTTGGGACTGGGACATATTTTACAGGGTGGTCCCTACTGACAAAGCATAATATTGCAGCCTAGCAATGCTCAGGTAAATGAAGAAATAGAACTGAACTTCAAAATTTGAAAACAGAGTTTCAGGAGATTATGTGGCAGGGAGATAATTTTGTTGCTGGAAGAAGATAATTCTTGCCTGGGAAGAGGGAAAAGGGGATATTAGAATTCATGCAAAGTGCTTCAAAGCTCTGGAAAGTCTTCAAAATCATCTGTCCTAGTGACACCGACAACAAAAAGCCTGGGACCTGGTCATTTGTGGTATTTTTTTATTTCAGTGTTGAATTCCTTTTTTGCTTTGTTTCTCTAGAGCAAACCTGTCTACAATTATAAGACAGTAATGAAGATTTGATTTCCTTTGTAGATCACTTTCCTGAAAAACATCTACTTGCTAAGGCAACAAGAAGCCTATATGGAGCTGAACAAAAATCAGTTGCTCCAAAGTCAAAATCATTGAAATTGTCTAAAGTAGTGTCTTTTGATCGTCAGTCTTCTCCAAGCTGTTTTGGACACCCAGTATGTGTACCATGGAAGTCTACAAAGACACCACCCACTGTGAACATCAAAGAAACATCTGGCTATCCATTTTGAAATCAGCTGCTAAAAATACCTCATATGCCAAGCAATATCCCATGGTGGGATCTTGTGAGACTTCTTTTTGATAACACCCCAGCTTGAAGTGTGTACACCATAAATCCTGAGGTTCTACTAATGGTCCAAGAAATAAGAACCCATAGAAAATGGATTTCTTCATTTCTGGTGCCCCCAAGTGAATGGGATGTGTTCCTGAAGATGCTATTGTTCTCAAGAGAATATTTCTTTTACTTAAGTTGTCCATAGCTCCTCTCTTAAAGTTTGAACATTATTTGATTATGTCTCATGTGTTGTGAGCTAAGAGTGTCACAGAATTTTTGGCATCATTTTCAGCTAGGATTCCACTGGCAGTGGGCTGTTTACTAGTACGGTACTGTGCTTAGCACCTAATACATACCGCCCTATATAAATCCATTATAAACCAAAGGATTAGGTGTTTGTTTCCTCCGTTTTACAGATGAGAAAACTGAGGCACCAAGAGATGAAAGACTGCTCCATTCACAATATGATTCAGTGGTGCAGTCAAGTTTACAGTTTTCAACTATTACAAATAAAACTGCTATGAGCATTTATGTATAGCTCTTTGTATGGACACCTGTTTTCACTTCTCTTGGGCAAATACGTAGGAGTAGACTGGTTGAGTCATATGTTAGGTGCATGTCTGAATTTTTAAGAAACTAAGAAACTTTTTCTAAGTTATTGTAGCATTTTAAACTCCTACCAATGGTATATGAGGCTTCCAGTTCTTGTATATTCTTGGCAACACTCAACAAAGTCTTTTTTTTTTAAAAAAGATTGATCATTATTCTATTATAGTTTTTCCAATTTTTCCCTATTTGCCCTTCTCCACCCAGTCTACTCCCTGCTCCCACAGTCAGTCCCCACACCATTGTCCATGTTCATGGGTCATTCATACATGCTTTTACTAGTCCCTTCCCTTTCTTTCCACCATTAACCCCCTCTCCCCTCCCCTCTGGCTGCAGTTAATCTGTTCCGTGTTTCTATGTCTCTAGTTCTATTTTTCTTGCTAGTTTATTTTGTTCATTAGATTCCTCTTACAAGTGAAATCATATGGTATTTATTTTTATCTACTGTCTTATTTCACTTAGCATATTTTCCAGTTCCATCCATGCTGTCGCAAAAGATAGGAGTTCCTTCTTTCTTTTTGCTGCTGTAGCATTGTGTATCACTTCATTATGCAAATATACCACAGTTTTTTGAACCACTCATTTACTGACGACCACTTAGGGTGTTTCTAGCACTTGGCTATTGTTAATAGTGCTTCTATGACATAGGGGTACGTAAGTTCTTTAAATTGGTGTTTTGGGATTCTTAGGGTATATTCCCAGCAGTAGAATTGCTGAGTCAAAAGGTAGATCCATTTTTAATTTTTTGAGGAATTTCCATACTGTTTTCCACAGTGGCTGCACCAGTCTGCATTCCCACCAACAGTGCACTAGTGTTCCCTTTTCTCCACATTCTTGCCAGTGCTTGTTTGTTGTACACAGCTCTCATTTTCCTCTTCTACTGCTGAACCATTAGTCAGAAGGTCACATGCATGTTATTAAAAATTAAGTTCAAAATACTTAAAATAATTCTTTTTTTAAAAATTTTTTATTTTTTATTTTTTTTTACTTTATTGTAAATGTTCAATTACAGTTGTCTGCAACTCTCCCCTCCCCTCCCCCTCCAATCCCACCTCCCTTCTCTGCCTCCCTCCCCCACTTGGTTCTGTCCATGTGTCCTCTATAGTGGATCCTGTAAACCCTTCTCCCCATTGTCCCCTCCCCCCTCCCCTCTGGCTATTGTTAGATTGTTCTTAATTTCAATGTCTCTGGTTAAGTTTTGCTGCTTTTTTCTTTTGTTGATTATGTTCCGGTTAAAGGTGAGATCATGTGGTATTTGTCCCTCACTGCCTGGCTTACTTCACTTAGCAAAATGCTCTCCAGTTCCATCTATGCTGTTGCAAAGGGTATAAGTTCCTTCTTCCTCCCTGCTGCGTAGAATTCCATTGTGTAAATGTACCATAGTTTCTTGATCCACTCATTTGTAGATGGGCACTTAGGTTGTTTCCAGCACTTGGCTATTGTGAATTGTGTTGCTATGAACATTGGAGTGCATAGGTTCTTTTGAATTGGTGTTTCAGGGCTTTTAGGGTATAACCCCAGCAGCGGAATTGCTGGGTCAAAAGGCAGTTCCATTTTTATTTTTCTGAGGAAATTCCATACTGTTTTCCACAATGGCTGCACCAGTCTGCATTTCCACCAACAGTGCAGTAGGGTTTCCTTTTCTCCACATCCCCTCCAACAGTTATCTGTTGCTTTGTTTATGATGACCATTCTGACTGGTGTGAGGTGGTATCTCATTGTGGTTTTAATTTGCATCTCTCTGATGGCTAATGCTCTTGAGAATCTTTTCATATGTCTCTGGGCCCTCTGTATGTCCTTTTTCGAGAAGTGTCTGTTCATGTCTTTTGCCCATTTTTAAATTGGATTTTTTTGTCTTCCTGGAGTGGAGTCGTATGAGTTCTTTATATATTTTACAGATCAAACCCTTGTCCAAGGTATCATTGGCAAATATGTTTTCCCATACTGTTGGTTCTTTTTTTATTTTAATACTCTTTTCTTTAGCCCCACAGAAGCTCTTTATTTTGATAAGGTTCCATTTATTCTTTCCTTTATGTCCTTGCTCTAGGGGACATATCATTGAAGATGTTGCTGCGTGGGATGTCTGAGATTTTCCTACCAATGTTTTCCTCTAGGACTTTTATGGTGTCACGACTTATATTTAAGTCTTTTATCCACCTTGAATTTATTTTTGTGTATGGTGTAAGTTGGTGCTCGAGTTTCATTTTTTTGCATGTAGCTGTCCAGATTTCCCAACACCATTTGTTGAAGAGGCTATTTTTATTCCATTTCATGCTTCTGCCCCCTTTGTCAAAGATTAATTGCCCATAGAGACTTGGGTTTATTTCTGGGCTCTCTATTCTGTTCCATTGGTCTATCTGTCTGTTTTTATGCCAGTACCAAGCTGTTTTGATTACAGTGGCCTTGTAATATAGTTTGATATCAGGAATTGTGATCTCTCCTGCTTTGCTCTTCTTTCTAAAAATTGCATCTGATATTTGGGGTCATTTATGGTTCCATATACATTTTTGAAGTGTTTGTTCTATATCTGTGAAATATGCCATTGGTACTTTGATAGGGATTGCATTGAATCTATAAATTGCTTTGGGTAGTATGGACATTTTGATGATGTTGATTCTTCCAATCCATGAGCATGGTATATGTTTCCATTTGTTTGTGTGTTTGTGTCTTCCATGATTTCTTTCTTCAGTGTTGTGTAGTTTTCTGAGTACAGGTCTTTTACCTCTTTGGTTAGGATTATTCCCACGTATTTTATTTTTGTTGTTGCTATATCAAATGGGATTTTTCCCCTGATTTCTGTTTCTGCTGTTTCACTGTTGGGATACAGAAATGCCTTTGATTTATGGATGTTGACTTTGTATCCCGCTGCTTTGCCAAATTCATTTATTAGGTCGAGTAGTTTTTTGGTGGAGTCTATAGGATTTTCTAAGTACGCTATCATGTCATCTACAGACAACGACAGTTTTGATTCCTCCGTTCCAATTTGGATGCCTTTTATTTCCTTTTCTTGTCTGATTGCTATGGCTAAAACTTCCAGTACTATTTCTCCTGTGAAACCATCCAGGGCTTTTTTGTGTTGGGAGTTTTTTGATTACTGCTTTAATTTCATCTGCTGCTATTGGTCAGTTCAGGCTTTCTGCTTCTTCTTCTTTGAGTTTTGGAAGATTATATTTTTCTAAAAATTTGTCCACTTCTCCTAGGTTTTCATATTTCTTGGCTTACACTTCTTCATAGTAGTGTCTTACAATCCTTTGTATTTCTGTGGTGTCAGTTGTAATATCTCCTCTTTCATTTCTGATTGAGTTTATTTGGGTCCTCTCTCTTTTTTTCTTGATGAGCCTGTTTAAAGGCTTGTCAATTTTGTTAATCTTTTCAAAGAACCAGCTCCTGGATTCATTGATCCTTAGAATTGTGCTTTTAGTCTCTATGTCATTTAATTCTGCTCTGCTATTGGTTATTTCCTTCCTTCTACTTGCTTTGGGTTGTCTTTGTTGTTCTTCAAGTTCTTGTAGGCATAGGGTTAAGTTGTTTGTTTGAAATAATTCTACTTTTTTTAGGTAGGCCTGTATCACTATGAACTTCCCCCTCAGGACTGCCTTCACTGTGTTCCATACATTTTGGGCTGCTGTCAGTTCATTTTCATTTGTTTCGAGGAACTTTTTGATTTCATCCCTAATCTCATCCTTGACTCATTCATTGTTTAATAGCATGCTATTCAATCTCCATGATTTTGAGTGTTTGGGGGGTTTTTTTCCTTTGGGTTGGCTTCTAATTTCAGTCCCTTGTGGTCAGAGAAAATACCTGATATGATTTCAATTTTCTTGAATTTGTTGAGGCTTGTTTTATGTCCTATCACATGGTCAATTTTTGAAAATATTCCATGTGCATTTGAAAAGATGTGTATTTAGCTTCTGTGGGGTGAAAGGCTCTATATATATCAGTTAAGTCCATTTCTTCTGGGGCATTATTCAATGCCACAATATCTTTGCTGATATTTTGTTTGGAAGATCTGTCCATTTTTGACAGTGGGGTGTTGAAGTCCTCCATTATAATTGTGTTGCTGTCAATATCTTTCTTGAAGTCCTCCAAGATTTTCTTTATGTATTTGGGTGCTCCTGTGTTGGGTGCGTATATATTTATAATGTTTATGTCTTCTTGGTGGGTTCTTCCCTTGAGTATTATGAAGTGTCCTTCTGGGTCTCTCTTTATGGCCCTTTTTTGGAAGTCTATTTTGTCTGATATGAGTATTGCTACTCCAGCTTTTTTTCCCTGTCCATTTGCTTGGAAAACTTGTTTCCAGCCCTTTACTTCCAGTCTGTGTAAGTCTTTTGTCCACAGGTGGGTCACTTGTAGGCAGCATATGTGTGGATCATGCTTTCTTATCCATTCAGCTATTCTATGTCTTTTGATTGGAGCATTTAATCCATTTATGTTTAAGGTTATTATTGATAGGTACTTATTCATTGCCATTTTTTTTTGTATCTGTGTTCCTCTCTCTCTCTCTTTCCCTTCCTTTCCTTAAATCAGTCCCTTTAGCATCTTTTGCAGAGTTGGTTTGGTGGAGGTGTATTCTTTTAGATTTCTTTTGTCTGGCAAGCTCCTTATTTGGCCATCTATCTTGATTGAGTGCCTTGCTGGGTAGAGTAGTCTTGGTTGCAGGCCTCTGGTTTTCATTACTTGGTATATTTTTTTGCCATTCTCTTCTGGCTTTGAGTGTTTCCATTGAGAAGTCAGCTGCTAACCTTATTGAGGGTCCCTTGTATGTTACTTCCTGTTTCTGCCTCACTGCCTTTAAGATTCTCTCTTTATCTTGGAATTTTGCCATTTTAATTATGATATGTCTTGAAGTGGGCCTGTTTGGGTTCCTTTTGATTGGGACTCTCTGTATTTCCTGAATTTGTGTGACTTTTTCTCTCATCAGATTAGGGAAGTTTTTTATCATTACTTTTTCAAACAGGTTTTCGATCCCTTGATCTTCTTCTTCTCCTTCTGGTTTTCCTATTATATGAATATTATTATGTTTCATGTTGGCCTGCATTTCCCTTAATACCTCTTCATTCTTTCTGAGTCTCTTTTCCTGTTCTTGCTCTTTTTGGGTGTTTTTTTTCAAGCTTGTCCTCCAGCTAACTGATTTGATCCTCTGCCTCATCGAGCCTGCTTTTGATTCCTTCTATTGTGTTCTTCAGTTGAGATATTGTATTCTTCATTTCCTCTTGGCCCTTTTGGATAGTTTCTATTTCCTTTTTCATATTGGCATATTTTGCAGTGAGTTCATTATAGTTTCCCTGTAGTTTCTGGTAATTTTTCTGTGAGTTCATCGAGCTTCTTGAGCTTCTTGATCTTCCTGAGAACCAATTATTTGAACTCAATATCTGATATTTGGCTTGCCTCCATTTCATTTATCATTCTTTCTGGGGCTTCCTCCTTTCCTTTCATTTGGGGATTGTTTCTTTGTCTTCCCATAGTTTGTGAGACTCTTCTTGCTAACCTCTGTTTCTTAAATTGATCTGTCAAGTTCTCTGGAGTAGCGAAGTTAATTTTGTGTCACTGTCTCTGTTTTTAGGGCTGACCCTTGTCTGGGTCTAGCTCTGTTCTCTTTACAACTCCAGGTTTTAATGTCTCACCTGTGGATAAAGAAGAGAGGGGAAGGAAGAATAAAAAAATAATAATAAAAAAAATAAAGTAAAAAAAGAAATAAAGAGAGGAGAAGACTAGGAATACTAAATAAAAGGAAGCAAGAAGGAATTAAAAATAAAGAAGGACAGATAGGAAGGACGGTGGGGAAAACAAACAAACAAACAAACAAATAAAAAACTTCTGCTGGCTGGCTTTAAAAGTGTCCGGCTGTGCCTGCTCCCCTGGTCCTCCTGTCTGTGTCAGGTGTCTGATCGTTCAATTTCCCCTGTAATCTTGGTCACCAATCTTCATATATGCTGGAATACTGTTGGGTGTTTGCTCTATTCCTCAGAAAATCAGCTAGGTGTTTCACTTGTGGGGAGGAGGAAGTGGACTCTGCTCCCTCCTATCTTGCTGCCATTTTTTCCTCTCTCATTTGGGCCTTTTTTCCCCCCTCAGTGCGCCTGTTACTTTAAGGGGCGGAGCTTTAGGTGTTCACCAGGGTGGGGTCACTCACGTTGTGTTGTGATGCTGTCTGTGGGGGCAGGGCCTGAGAGAACAATGGCACTTGCTCTGCTCTCTGCACCTTCCCAGCTGCCCACAAGCAAGTTGATCCCCTCTTTGCTGGCCCCAGGGTGAGTGGGTGAGCCTGCACAGTTCCGAGTCCCCGTGGGCCTCCCCAATGAACTCTCCTGTGAGGCTGGGAGTTCCTCCTGCCGCCTCAACCCCCACAGGTGTTTTCAATCGTTGATTTGAGGCTTTATTTCCCTGCATTGGTAGGCCAAGCAGTCTGTTCTGGCCCCCAGCTTTTCCTACAGGTTTATCCCCGCGCGTGTGTGATAATGAGGGACCGCCCGGTCCACCAGTCTCAGCCCCGGTTTCGAAGAGTTTGCCCGCAGCGCTTTGGCCAGGCATGCCCAGCACAAGCCGCTCCAGGCAGCTGGAGCACCGCCGGCACCGCTCCACAAACCGAGTCTCGCCAGACGCTCTCCACCCGGCTCCGCCCCGCTTACCGGTCTGGATGAACGTGTCTTCTTTAACTCCTTGGTTGACTTCCACTCAGTTCCGTTTTCTGTCAGATCTGGCTGTTTTTGTTTTTTAAATTGTTATTTTTCCTCTTTTGGTTGCACGAGGAGGCACAGTGTGTCTACCTACGCCTCCATCTTGGCCGGAAGTCTCACAAAATACTTAAAATAATTCTGTATTAAAAACTTGATTCTATCATAAGTCTCTTCTTTTTTTTTTTTTTTTTTTTGGAAATCATACTGAGCTGGTTAAATGCTCCAAATCCACCACTAACATTTAGGAAGCAGAAGAATATTCCAGAGCTAGTTCAAACTGTAGGTTTAGTCACTACAACACTGACTCCTGGTTGGCTGTGTGAGTTCAGTAAGGTCTATTCCCCTTCCCCTGGTAAAATCTTCTCCTGGATTCTGTGGTTCATTCTTTGGCAACTTCTAAGCTATTGCCATGAATATTTCATTTATATTCATTGATGTTTTAGCTGATGTCTCCATGAATAATAAACTGTTGTCATCTGCATAAGACTGTGCTTCCTGGAAATAGACAGCTCTTATATTTGCAAGGTTAGCCTTGTTTCCAGATAAAGCTTTTACAATGTTAGAAATGGCTTGTTTCTTTAGCCCAATTTTTGGCTCTGGCAATGGATTCCTCATTTGTGAGATCATATACAACATGGCTGCTTGTGCTCATCTGTAGTACATTGGTGCTAGGCTATGGTATCACTCTTGACCAGCTGTATCCCGTATTTCAAACTTTACTGTTGTGTCCCCAATGGGGGTACATGAGAGGCAACCACACATTGCTGTTTCGCTTCCTCTCTTTCTCCCTCTCTTCTCCTCTCTCTAAAAATAAATAAAATCTTTTTTAAAAAAGGGAAAAAATAAAATTAAAACAAAAATAAGAAAGAGAAAGTTGAAGGTAACATGGAGTAACAGAAGGGAAGAGTAAAATGTGAGATTGGAATTAAAACTAAAAACTAATAATGAAAATAAAAAATATATAAAAATAAAATAAAAAATAGTGAAATCATAGGAACAAAATTGAAGACATAGAAATAATGTTAGCTATGCAGGAGAAAAAATAATGCAAGTAATGAAAAAGGACAAGGTGGAATTTGTCTCAGCAGAGTCTAGTGTTTGCCTACTCTCGTCTCCTTCAGGATTTGTCCCTGATGTCAGCTGGTTTCCCAGTCTAGATTTAGGCAGCCTGTTTGATACTACATGGGATCCACAGTCTGTGGCTGACCTTGCTGCTCTGCTCTGCTGGCTTTTTATCACAACAAGGCCCAGGGGTGAACATCTGGCAGCACTGTATGCACCACCTATACCTGCCTCCAGAGGGGGCCTCTGGTGTGATCAGGAGTGAGATGCCTGGATCACCCCCGGGGAGGTGCTGTTCAGCCTTCAGGGAAGATGGTGGATGTGTTCCCCACCCCTGTGCCACACATCTTGACCTGTCCCAGATTATTTATGCTAATGTATAGTTTCAGATGAATTAGCTGTCTGTTTCATGTGAGGGACCAATTTGTGTAAAAGAACCAGCTCTCTTCTGCTTGGCACTGATGGCAGCTCTGTGTGAGAGCTGAGGCTGGGTGGGGCCCTGAATACTTCTTGCTCCACCAGTTTCTAATCTTTCTTCTCTGCTGTTTTCAGTGGAATAGGGCCTGAGGAGGAGCCAGGATAGCACCTGATAAAAGTTTATAAAGGGCTTCTTTGGAGATTCTCTTTCTTTCCCCTGAAGATATGCCCCTGGCAGGGAGTTCTTGAGCCTAGCCTTACTTTTCTGCAGAGTTTGCAATCCTGAAGGTTGGGGGGTGGGCACACCTTCCCCTCACAGAGGTTTGTATTCCACTGTTTGGGTGGCTCTGCCTGGCTGCAAAGAATCTCAGGTGCTCAGCTCTAGCCTGTCCAGGTCCTGGCTCACTGCTCTCACAGGAGTTTCAGACCCAAAACCTTCGTTCTGCACACTCCCCCTGCTCACCAGCAGTGCTGGGTGGGGCCCTGCAATCCCTTTGTCATGCAGCCTTCTACTCTTCCTGGCCAGCTGGGTTCCGTGGGCACATACTGTGCTTTGACTCTGTCCTCTTTGTTGGCAAGGCAGCTGCACATGCACATGGGTTCCCTGCTCAGCCATGCCTCTGCTCCCCTCTTTAAAAAAGTCCCTATGTGGTACCTACACTGCAGCTCTGAGCCACTGCCTGGCTCTTGGCACATACCACTTGCCCGAAAGGCAAAAAGTCTTTCTCTGTCAGGGCTGGCCACAGCCTATGGGTGCCTCTGACAGTCTCAGGAGCCAGAATTTCTCTCCTGGACTCTCCTGGTTGGCGCTGCAGCCATAGATGTGCTTCTCACTGTGTGTGCACAGCCAGAGTCTTCCAGACTCCGTATGTCCTCCCAAGTCTCTCCTGATTATGGTTGGGGGTTCCCTGTGCAGGACTGGGGCCCTCACTGCGGGTGGGGCAGGAACAACCAAGCTGTGCTTATCTCCTCTGCTTGCTCCTTTGCTTCAGGCACCTCGTGCAGGGTATTTTCCCTTCAACTTGTAAAATTTCTTATGGGACACTGCAAAGCCTCCTTTGGACTCCTTGGCTTCAAAAATTCATATCAGTTAATATCCATTGATTGTTCATGTCACCTGTCAGAAGATCAGTTGAAAATCTGCACTGGGGGCATGAGCCAGTGGGCTCAGCTTCCACCTACTTGGCTGCCATCATCAAGATCTTCAACACAGTCTTTTTAATTTTAGCCATTCTAACAGAGGCATCTCATGGTTTTAATTTGCATTTCCCTAGTGACTAATAATATGAAGCATCTTTTCTTGTGCTTATTTGCATCAGTATTTTGTTCTTTATTGAAGCGTCTGCTCAAATGTTCTGATTATTTTAAAAAGTGGGGTTTTTTTGTTTGTTTTGAAAGTTCTTTACATAACCTGTAACATTCTGCTTTTAAAAAAATTCCTATTCTCTCTTTGCTTCAGTTTGGAAATTTCTATTGACCTGTCTTCAAATTCACTAATCCTTTTTTTCACCATGTCCAGTCTGCTCTTCAGCCCATTGAATTAATTTTCCACTTCAGATATTGTAGAAATTTCCTTTGATTCCTGTTCTAGAGTTTACATTTATCATTTGAAGTTTCTTCATATTTTCACCCATATTAATATTTATAACTATTTACATAGTTATTTCAAAGTTATCATTGGTGTTATCTCTTGGTCTGCATGTAGTCACCTATTTTTCTCTTGATTTTTTCCACATTTTTCTGCCATATAAAAAACATATCCCATTATTTTTTACTATATACAAGAATTTGGACCTAAAAACCACACTGAAATTGATAATGATTTATACAAGGAATGCCTTTGTTTCTTCTCTTTCAGACAGTTAGCATAAGGGGTTAGTCTCTTTAGGTAATCACATTTATCAGAAGTGAACCAAAACCAATTAATGCAGCAAACCGGTCCCCAACTAGCTCGACTTCTGATAAATGTCTTGAAGGTGGGACCAGAACTCTTCCTCCAGTAGGTGCGTGTGACTTAAGAACTGACAGGCTGCAAGATCCCTGTACCACTCTGTACTCTGAAAATGTTTGGTGGGTGGGGAATGGGTCTGACTCCATCCCACGCCCGCCCACATGTAGCTGTTAAAAATTTGGCATGTTTGCTTTTTGTCCCATCAAAGTTCTTCTTTACACCTTTGACTTTGTTTTCAGTCATATTGTTCTAATTTTTTCTAAAGTTGGCTTTGATGACTGTGATATTTTAGCTTCTGTTTTTTCTACGTTCTTCCCGATCCTTTGTTTCTTCTTTTGCAGTTACATACAGTTCCCTTTGAACTTTTATTTATTTTTAATTTTAAGGACAAACGGCATGTTAGCTAAGTTTCCCCTTGAATTCCCCCTTCCTGACCACCCTGAGGAGCCCAGCTGGATCAGCACAGGCTGTATCCCATGACCTGACCATACTAGACCCTGACCCCTCCTGATTAGAGGCAATTTACTTATTTTTGGATAAGCCTTTCATATCTTTGACATTTATTTTCAAGTAAATTGGTTTTCTGCTTGACGTCTGAGGAGGCATTTGTTGAGATTCACCCTCACCCAAAATAGTGATAATAATGACAATAGTAGCTCCTCACTGCCAGGTACACTGCCTACCTCATCACTAATCCTCTCAGCAGCCTGGCCTGGTAAGTATTATCTCTGTTTTGCAGATACATTTTATTTGTACCCCCACCATTCTCCAGGAAGGTTTATAGAAGATTTCCTAAAGATTCATAAAATACAGCATCATAATGAAAAGTAAAGGCAGAGAAAAAAGTTTTTAAAAAGCAGTGTGGAAATAGTCTCATTGCCTTTAAGAACCTTGCCTTCAACCATAGAAGTGTCAGGAAGCAGAATTTCTATTTGAACCTGGCTCCTTTGGCTGCTCAAAGCTCTGATGTTTGTGCTAAGCCAGACTGACTCAGGCTGAGCAAGGAGAAGAGACCTTCTGAATGTGGGAGGTCAAACCTCACGGGCGACACTCTGAAGGTGGGCTTTGGAGCTGAACATGTCCGGCTGGGTACTGGTGTTACTCCAGCTATGCTGACCACAGCCACAAGCAGGAGGGTTCTTTTGGTAAATTACCACTTCTGGGCTGGGACTTGAGAGACATGAGTGCCACTCCCAGTTCCATGACTTGTTGGAATGAATGACCACAAGGTTCAGTTACAAAAGCTACTTGATGGCATTTATGGAGCACCTGCTGTGGGCTAGGCATGCTCTGATAGGTGTGGGGGTCCTGATGTGCCTGCAGGGAGCTTACAGTCCAGTGAGTAAGGCAGATATTAAAGAAATAAACATACGTAAACACATGACAAGTGCTATGAGAGTAAAGAAGTGGGTTCCAGAGGAGACCAGCATTGGGATAATTTGGGGTAAGAAGAGGGCTCAGGGAAAGTCCTGTGAAGAAATACCATACAAGTGGAGACTTTTTAGTTGGCACCCCTGTTTTTGCTCGGCCCTTACCCTTACTTTGATAACAGAGCTTCCTCGGGGGAAGCCCATTCATTTCATGTGGGTTGGGTGTTTGTCCCCTTGTCTCAGCTATGGCATGTGACCCAGACCTGGTCAATCAGAATACTCCAATCCTCTGGCCACAGTGATGGTTCAGGGGTAGGCACATAGTCTGAGATAAACCAGACTCTGTCCCGGCTCTTCCTCCAGAGCCAATGGGGAGGACATTGCCTTTCCAGTGTGGTTCCACCCACAACCATGTGCAGTCTGGCTTCTGATAACCATCCTGGACCTGCATGGAGAGAGTCTGTCTAAGAGACAGAGAAAGACTGAGCACCAATGGCACACTTTGAAATCCTAAATCCAGCCCGAAGCCTGACTTTTTAGTTACAAGAATTGATGAGTTTCCTGCTTTTGGAGGGCTAAGTTAATCTGAGTATCTGGAAGGAGTCTACTCCAGAGCTGAAAAGCAGT
The DNA here is from genome assembly GCA_004026765.1 of Micronycteris hirsuta. Classification (NCBI taxonomy): domain Eukaryota; kingdom Metazoa; phylum Chordata; class Mammalia; order Chiroptera; family Phyllostomidae; genus Micronycteris; species Micronycteris hirsuta. The sequence continues at coordinate 48,079 of PVJI01003295.1, forward strand.
AGAAATGAGCCATGTAGATATTGGGAGGAAGAGTGTTGTAGGCAGAGGGAAAGGCATGTGTGAGGGGCTGAGCTGAGGAGGCCAGACCGGCCACAGCAGGTGAATGAAATGAACAGTACTGGGACTTGGGGCTTTAGCACCACATAGCATTGCCAGGATAAGGATGAAGGGAGTTGGTGGAAGTACTGGGTGTCTTTCCAGAATTCATGTCCATCTGGAACCTCAGAATGTGACCTTATTTAGAAACAGGGTCTTTGCAGACGTAATTAGTTAATTAGTTAAGGTGAGTTCATAGTGGGTTAGGGTGGGCCCTAAACTTGATGACTGGTGTCATTCTAAGAAGGCCATGTGAACACACAGAGACACCTTGGGAGAAGGCCATATGATGACAGAGGCAGAGTCCAGAGTGATGCAGTTCCAAGCCAAGGAATGCCAAGGATTTCCAGCAACCTCCAAAAACTGGAAGAGGAAGCAAGTATTTTCCCTTAGAACTTTTTGGATGGACCGTGGCTCTGTTAGCACCTTGAATTTGAACATCTCACCTCCAGAACTGTTGTTTCAAGCCACCCTGTTTGTGGTTTCTTGTTACAGAAACCTGAGGACATGGATCCCAGCTTCCTGTCCCCTGACAGGCAACTCCGAAGCCTCTCCCATCGTCACTGCAGTGGTCCACAGCAGGACAGCTCCAGTCATCCACAAGATGCACCACTCTTTAGCACAGCCTATTTTGGCTCTTCCACTCCTTCACTCTGCTTCTGGGATCCCCTCCCAAATGAACTAGTTATACCCAAGTCCTTGCTTTGAGGGACTCCAAACTAAGACAGTTGCCATTTAAGCCATTAGTGGCCTGGTGGACAGGGCCCAAGGGTGATATAGGTGAGGTTGGCAGGAGCCACATATGATTAATGAGTTTGTATTTAATCCTGAGTGTCATAGGACAAATTAGAGCAGGGAGTGATGTCTGGTAGTCATTTTCTCAGGGATCCATTGGCTGTGATTGGAGAACAGCTCTCAGGGTGGTGAAGCAGTTAGTTGCAGGGAGACTGATTGCAGTGGTCCTTCTCCTTTTTACAATTTATGCTCTGAGGCCAAGGTCTCCACTGGGGATGGAGCGAGGTGCACAGCAGGCATGGCAAGATACAATTTTTCTCCCATTGAATCTTGGGGACCTCTTTTCATGCTGTAGATTCCCTTAGTTAACACTCAATTGCCGAGTAATTTTCATCACCTGTCCTTGCAGACAGACAGTGAACAGCTGTCAAGCTTGTCTTACAAAGCAAGACAATTTTTTCTCCATTACTGTAGCTCAGGGTCGGAGTGAGCGGAGGAGCAAGAGCAGCTGTAATGGAATATTCTGGCAGTATGTCTGCCAGCCCTGTTTCCAAGTGAACAATAATTTCCCTGTTGTCATGGGAGGCAGAGGTGGGAATGGGCGACCTTTTGGATCTGCTTCCCGCTCTGGTTCCTATTGCTCTTTCAGAAAGAAGCCTAACTGCAACCCCCTTGGAATTTGTGTATAATTTGCATTTGCTCTTTGAGGGGCTATGTGGACACACTTTCACCTGAGATTATAAATTGATTCCAATCAAATGCGAAATACTCTGTTCCAGAGTTTAAATGTTGGAAGGGGAAGGAAAGATTATCTAGGTCTAGATGGGATGCTAGGCACATAGTAGGCACTCAATAAATCCACCCACCTGTGCTTCTCCCTCCATTCTTTCATTTCTTCCTGCTCCCTTTCCTGCCCAACCCTCTTTCTAATGCCTGAATCATTTGTACAGTATATCCACTAACTGCTGGCCAGCCTCAGCATGAATACAGCCGGTGACAGAGAAGTCACTCCCTCTCATTCAGTTCCTCTCATCGTCAACCCCGACAATGAGAAAATTCACTTTTTAGATGCTGATGTGAAATTTCTCTCTCTGTATCTACCACCTACTGATCTAACTGTGCTCACCAGTGGCCCCACAGCATAAATCTCGTCTCTCTTCCACATGGGTGCTGCTCAGATATTGAAGACAGTACTTATTTATTTATTTATTTTGGTCAGAGAATAAAGACAGTTCTTCAGCCTTTTTGTCTGCCCTCCTACATAAAAATTTTTCAACAATCATTATCTCTATTAAAATAGTGGCCTGGACTCTAGGTGTGAAATCTCACTGGTAGGAACCAGACTTGAACTATCACCTCCTTTCTCCTGAGCAATGTACTTTTGCTGATGCAACCTAAGACAAGTCTTTGATTTTTTTCATTTTTAATTTTTTGGTGGTTGCCACTTCATACTGGGAGTTAAAGTTTAGCTTAGCATTGGCTAAGAGCCTTGAACCAGGAGCTGAAAAGCCAAATACCATCAATAGCCACGCAGGTAAGGCAAATGAGCAAAAAACATCTTGGGTGAGGCTTGTGGTGAACTGAACAAGTTCATGTCCCTTTCGTAGAGAGCAATAGCTCTCAGCTCCTGCTGATTATTGCCATACGGGGTGCAGACTATGCATTAAAAATTAGGAACTTCCACATAAAAACCCAGACTTGCAACTCATTTTTTTAAAAACCCCAAAGATCTAACAACTTGGTGCTGACACTCCAGCATGGCCGGGCTGAGCCATGGCTGCCGGAGGTCCTTGGACAATCCTGCAGAGCAGCAAAGAAGGTGCCGGATCACTTTCCACATGACTGTGCTGACTTAACTGTGAAATGGGGGTGGTGGGGGAATCAAACTGGGCCCGGGAAAGGCTGAGGCAGTGAGGCTCAGATGCTCTGGTCCCTTGTGTCATTTGTGGAAGTGATAACAAGGGCAGGGGCCGTGTCATACAGAGTCAGACAGGCCAAGGTTAGGAGTTGGACTTTAAGAGTGATGTCAATACACAACAAACATGTATTTATTGAGCTCCTTCTGTGGGCCAGGCACTGTACGAGACGTTAAAGACACATCCATGAACAAAATGGATAAAATCTCTGCCCTCATGGGGCTCAGATTCTAGTGTGTGTGTGGCATGTGTTCAAATATGCAAGTGGCATATAAGATAAAGCAGGGAAGGAGACTGGCATGATTTCAGGCCAGCATCATAGCCTCAATACTTATCTTTAATTGACTCATATGCGCTTCTGCTTGCCATCCTTGTAAGGACTAAATAAGATGGTGTTACAGGCCACATTCTATCTTCTTGAAGTTCATATGTTGAATTCCTAACTCCCAGGACCTCAGAACATGACCTTGTTTGGAGCAGGTTCTTACAAAGGGATCAAATTAATATGAGGTCATTAAGGTGAGCCTAATCCAATATGACTGTGTCCTTATAAGAAGAGGAGATTAGGACACAGACACATACAGAGGGACGACCATGTGAAGACTCAGGGAGAAGACGGCCCTCTGCAAGCCAAGGAGAGAGGCCTGGAACACATCCTTCACTCACGGCCTTCAGAAAGAACCATACAACACCTTGATCTTGGACTTCCAGTCTCCAGAACTGTGAGAAAACAAATTTCTGTGGTATAAGCCACCTAGCTGTGGTACTTTGTCACAGTGGCCTGAACAAACCAATCCAGAGGGTTTATGCAAAGTGTGTGTTCTGGCGTCTGGCACTAGTGAGCATTCTACTGGACAGATGGAGGTGGTTATTGTAACAGAGATATGTTGTTGCCCGGCCCAGGGATGACTTATTCCGTGTACCCCCTCCCTCCTCCCTTTAGCCAGGCCCTTTATAAGGGGAACTGCTGGTCAAATTCCTGTGGGCCCCTCACCATGCCCTGCTAGCTTTTCTCAGCTGGGTTGCTCCAAGCAACAAGCACCCCGATCCCTCAACCGGATCTGGGTCTGCGAAGTTATGTCTCAGAACAGACAGAGCAAAGCTTCCCACCAGCAATAACTCTCCAGGGAAAGTCGCCTCCCTGCACCTCTCTATCTCAGCTTATCTTCAAGGTCTCCATGTCAGATAGCTACAAGCAGTATCTTCCATGACCTTGGACGACAGATCGCCACCTAGATGAGCAACTGGGCTGCGTTCTTACAGCTGTTACAAGGAAAGGGAAGGTTGTGGTCCTCCTCCCCAAATCACAGCCTGTTCTCTAAAGTGCTGCTGGTAGACACAGAATGGTCAGCACGGCTGATTAGACATAGGTGCCAAAGAAGAATTCTTCCCTGAAAACCGCCATCTGACAACCTCCTCTACTCCTCAACTGTCCATGACATTCTAAACCCGTTTCCTTGATTTATCAGATCCGGTGGTTTCTCCAGCACCCTATGGTGAATGTTGGTGTGCAACAAAAAGTTCTTCCTTATCTGGACAGGACACCTTGACCACTGGTTAAAGCCCTCACGGTGATTGATTAATGATAACCTGGTACAGCTTCATGCCCTAGTGGCCTGGGAGGGACGGCGAGCCCCAGTGCCCCAGTGCTGATGTCTGGTGAAGCTGTGTCTTAAGGCTGTCTGCTTGCTTACAGCTCTCCTTCTCCAATCTATTCCACAACTGATGTCAGAGGGATTTCTCAACAAACACAGAGCCCACCTCACCAGCTGCTGCTTAAATCCCTCCACTGGATGTCTAATGCTGCAGAGTTGAGAGCAGGCCCTTAAGCAGGGCGTTCAAGGCCCCCAGGCTGGCTGCCCCTCCAGCTCACCTCCTCCACCTCTGCAGCACGTTGCTGTGCACCTCCACTGTTTCTCACCTCTGTGTCCTGGCAGATCGTGTTCAGTGTCTGAACGCACTTCCATTTAATCCACCAGACAAACCTCTATTTATCTTTGAAAAATTTGCCGTCTTTTGTGCAGCCTTTGTGGAGCTGGCTCCTCTCTCCTGTTAGTAAATCCCTCCCTTCTCTGCATGGTGTGCTCCCCCTCGTACACGCTTTTATATACAGTTGACCCTTGAACAACATGAGTTTGAACTTCTGGGTCCACTTCTGGACAGATTTTTCTCAGTAATATAGTCAACCCTCTGTAGCCATAGGTTTTGCATCCATGGATTCAACCAATCATGGATTGAAAATAGGAATTCTCTCTGATGTCTCAGGTCTGGGACCAGCCTTTGAATTTATGCTACAGGAAGATCTTCACCTGCTGCCCTAGACCTGCTCCTTCCCCATCCCAGAAATGGTGCCTCCTTATAATGTTTATCACGGAGAATTCCAGCAAATGCAACAGGAGAGCGGATGGTGCAATGAAAACCCCTGAACCCCTCACCCAGCTTCAACAATAATCAATGTTTGGCCCATCTTGTTTCATTTCCCAACCCCCTGCCCCCACCAAAGGCCTCCTCTCCCTTATTATTTTGAAGTTAATCCCAGAATTATATTATTTAACTTATAAAGCTTTTGGTATGGATCTCTAAAAAGCAAGGGCAATTGAGAATGCATACCCACACTCCCATTGCCAAATCTAAGAAATGAGTAATTCTTTAATATCATCCAATATTCTGCCAGTGTCTAGGGACTATAACTGCTTACTCTCCCCACACTGTCCTCCCACATTCAATCTGCGAGTCCTGTCACCCTGTCAACTCACGACCCATCCTCAATCTATCCGTTCAGGCACTTCTTCTGGACCTCCAACCTAGCCTTGTCCAGGACAGTCTCAAACTGCACATTCCTCCATGTCTGGCCTCCGTTTACTTCTTGACCTCACATCTCCCGACCCTCCCTCTCCCTTACCCCACACCATCCTCTCTGGCCTTCATGGGGCCCCCAAACATGCTCAGTGCTCTCTCACTTCAAGGCCCTCACATGGGCTGTTCCCTGGTTCTGGAATTCTCTTCAACCAGATATCTCCAGGGCCTCATTCTCAATTTATCCAGGTTTCTGGTATATGCCACTTTCTCAGAAAGACTCTCCTGACCAGCTTATCTAACTGGTCCCTCCCAGGACTCCATCCCCACCCCAGCCCTTATCACTCTCTGAAATCAGGTCAGGTCACAGCTCTCCATTGATTTGTTTATTGTCTTTCTTTCCAACCAGAGGGGGGCAGGTAAATCAGTGGCTTGGCTGATCATTGTTCTCTCTGTATCCATGGTATCTGAGACCGTCCTAGCATGTGTTCAGTCCTTCATAAGTGTTTGCTAAGTGAGTGAATTTACTGAGTGGATTCTTCTACCCTTCTGACATGCAGTGGCTACATAGAAATGTTACCAAAACAAACAAACAACACCCTCCTACCCTCTAAAAAAAGCTCAAATAATGAGAGATCTGATCAAAGACTCAGCCAGGCCTGGAATGCATCTTATTGGATGGTTATAGGACAGAGCGAAGGCACCCTCTTGGGGTTGGAGGCCTCACCTCCCCAAGGGAGGCTGGAAAGGACTGGAGATAGTTTTGCCTTGGTTTGCCTACTCTCACTCTCACTCCCTCCATCTCATCTTGGACACTCTCCAGTTTCCCACTGCAAATGGGGCTGGTGAATTCTGATCATACTGCAGAAACAGCCCACCCCAGTGTGCACTCCAAGACCACACCACAGGAAGGAAGAAAAAACTGTGGGGAGAATTCCTTTTTCCAAAGGTGCATTGGCTGTGGCTGGACCCCCTATCCCCCCAGGCCTGGGAAGCTCTGTGTATAAGAGGTTAACAATGTGGGGTTTTATTTAGTGAGCACCAAAATCTTCCTGGAAATTAATTGAAAACGTAGTCACCTGCACTCTCTTAGCTAGTTCAGGGGATCCACACAGTGGTCTCCCCTGTCTCTCAGTGAGTACCTCAGAGGCTGCTGATGTAAGTGGCCTCCAACCTCATGTTGAGGAAGAGCAGACTAGAGCTAGTCCTGAGCTAGGGTTCTGTCTCTGTGTAATGCTGCTTCGAGCAAACACAGGAGACTAATTACGCAGTTCTGTCAAGACCTTCCCTAAGTGCTTAGCCACCTCATTAATCGCAGCTCAACAAAACCCAGACTGGAGGTTGGAACAAAAATAGCTTTATGCAGGTTAAAAGGTAAAATTAGCTTTGGTGTCAGGAATTTAAGTCTCAAGGTTGGTGGGGATGATGAGGGGAGTCAAAGATGTGAATATTTGTGTCCTAGTATTTGTGTGGGTCATTTGGAGCACATGCAGACCATACCAATGGGATGATATTAACTAATACACTGTATGAGTTTCCCAGGGCTGCTGTAACAAATGACCACAAACTGGGTGGATTAAAATAACAGACATTTATTCTCTCATAGTTCTAGAGGCCAGCAGTCTGAAATAGGGGTCAACAGAGCCATGCTATTTCTGAAGGCTCCGGGGAGAATCTGTTCCATGCCTTTCTCTTAGTTTCCAGTGTCACTGGAAATCCCTGGTGTTTCTTGGCTTGTGGACGCATCACGTATTCCGGTCTCTCCCTCTGCCATCACAAGGCATTTCTGCTGTGTGTTTGTGTCTGTGTCCAAATTTCCATCTTCCTATAGGGATACCAGTCATATTGGATTAAGGCCCACTCTAATGACCTCATCTTAAACTGATTATATCCTAAATGACCCTATTTCCTAAAAAGGTCACATTCACACAGCTCAACCCATAACACATGCACTTCCCGAGTATCCCCCGAACACCTACTGCCTGCATCCATCCTAAGGCTAATGCTAGTGGTCGGTGCATTTACCTACGTTAGGACATGTTCAAACTTATCCCTTTCAAAGATGGGCAAAATCATTGTGACACAGGTGGCAGCTACTGAAATCTATTCTGCCTGTGGCTCTGGCCTTAAGATTTTGGAGTCTCAAAAATGAAGACAGACTATTTCATTGGCAGAACCTGAGGAGGATTTAGTGGCTACAGATGGCATTCCCACCTGGGAATGAGAGCAGTGCTCTGGACTGCACCTTGCAGAGAGGGAGGCTTCCCGTAGGACTACATATTTTTAAGTTAACAGTCAGTTCCCAGGTCCTCTCCCATGACTCCATGCCTTCCCCACACAAGAGCCTGTGATGAGACGGCAAGGGGTGTATGTGGTAGGGATGTTGAGGGACCATCTGAACTCTCCACTGTGTGGCCTTGTGTGATCTAGCCCTTGTTTAATTCTTCACTTTCCATTGATTGCTGAAAGGATTCATTCAACATTGGCTCAGGAACTATTTGAGCTTCTGCTCCATGCCACCTGCCACGTGAGGGCCGGGGCTATGGCAGTGAACAGAACAGACCAAGTCTCTGTTCTTTTGAAGCCTACATTCTATGGAGGAGCAAACAAGGAACCAAGGAATGAATGAGACCCCACTGTTGGCTACCACCATCTTTTTTCATCCTAAGAAATCTGAGATTCTAAATATCATGACCATCACTGTGACCCAGTGCTGTCTCTGCCTGAGAAGGGCAAAGAGACAACTGTACCTCCTGCACACATGTAGGGGGCCGTGTTGGCCCCAGCCTCAGGCAGTCTGTGCAAAAGTCAAGCCTGTCACAACAAAGGAGAGTCACTAAGCAGAGGTTGTTCCCTCAAAACCACCTTTCTTGAAGCTCCTAGCCACAAATGGGGAGCAGGGAACCAAGGATGAACAGTTTCTGCCCCGTCTAATTTAACTGCTGATTCTATTTTCCTACCAGAATTCAGTGTGATTAATGAAATTGTGACCCTAGAGTAGACAGCAGGAAGGGAGAGGGGATAGAGAGGCATCATCCTCTCACATTCACTGCGGACCTACCAGGGCTGAGACTAAAATGAGGCTGGTGACAAAGAACTTACATGCCTGACCCATGGACATGAACAATGGTGGGGGGATTGCCTGAGGGAGTGGAGAGTGCTGGGGGGAGGGGGCAAAGTGGGAAAAATTAGGGCAACTGTAATACCATAATCAATAAAGTATAATTTAAAAAATTAAAAATTAAAAATAAAATGAGGCAGGTGAAGCATTTTCTTTTGGGTGCCCCAAAACTCAGCAATCAAGATAATGATATTTTCATGCAATATTTTAACAAATCAAAATCAATGCAGAAATATTAGACTCTGAAGTGAGAACATTTAGGCACAACTCTTAGTACATAGAAGGTATTCATAAAATCAAACACAAAACTGGGAAAGTACAATAATAATGAGAAATATACCCAGCATTCTTCTAAGGAGTCTGCATGTGTGAACTCATTTAACCTTCATAATAACCTGTATGATATGGATTTTATTATCTTCATTTTATAGACAAGGAAAATAGAAAGGCATGCAGATGTGAAAGGATGCAGCCAGAATGAAACCTGAATAATCTGGTGCCAGCGTCCATATGAACAATCACTCATGCCATTGATGCTCACCATGGAATAAAAAGATCCCAACGTTTCCACTGTTTCTCTGAGTTTCCATTCTGGATGAATTGGAACAGAAGAAGACCAGTGGGGCCATGCCCCAGGGCTGCTAAATAATAAAATTAAATCACACAAGGCATTTCTCTGGGACCCAATAACTACCTAAAGCGGAGGAAGAAAAATGAGCTTGGCTCAGGTTTGACATCAGCCTAAATGGTGACGCTATTGATTGGATTCATTGTGAGCCCCAGACGGTGGCCATCAGGGAGGAAGACATTATCAGATGAGAGGGAGGAAGGGGGCTTAATCAGTTTAACCTTCCTCAGCTGCCAAGTCCTATGCAGGACCTCAATGACAGTGCTCCTGGGGAGGTGGCCCTGGAGGGAGGATAGAAGGATTTGTCATTTCCAATAAAGTCTCTGTGATAAATACCAGCACCATTTGGGTTGAAAAACACCATTATGGACTCTTTGAAAAGTAGAGCCATACGCATAAGTTTTAGCTTGAATGTGATGTCCCTGCCTCTCTTTGTCACAGCACCCTGTTTATTTCCTGTATAGAAGTAATTGTTATTTAATTTAATATCCTCACTTGCTTGCTTGTTTACTGTCCATTTCCCCCACAAGCCTGGATAGCAGTGCTGTGCTAGAAGCAGCATCTCTTCCCAGCTCCATTTTGGTGATGGGTAGCTTCAAACAGTCATAGTAGGAGCATTTATGCCATGGAAATCGGCAAATATTCCAAGTCAGGTTCCCCTCACCCCTCACAGGACTAAGCTCTTTGAGGATAGACACCACCTCTGTTGTGTCTTCTGGGTGCCGTTCTGCCTCTTCGGGGTCAGGTGCAGAGGTGCACGACTGGTGCATGGTGAATACCCAAATCAAGTAGCTGAAGATAGCCACTGTAGGAGTACTTATAACCTAGAAATAAGCAAATGGATGGATTTTGTTGCTATTTGGTTTACACTAAAGAAATTAGTTCACTTCATGTCTGCTACCTTGTATCTGACCCCAGGGAATGAGATAGAAAAATCATAGCTTCCTGTCCCAAGGAGGGTCATGGTTGGGATGTGGGGTTTGGGAGAGGACACATGGACAGGTGACTAATGCATCGCAGTGAGTGGCCAGAGGAGATGCTCAGGGATTCTGGTGACAAGATGGCAGGTTAGAGTATCCCTGCTTATTTGCTGAGGTGTGATGCCTGCTTAGGTATCAGTTCTCTGTTTTAAGTATTGTGGTGACAGCCAGATGTGGACACAATCCAGGTTCTGGAGCCCATGGTTACCCTGTCTGATCTTACTGAGCTGTGGGGCCCTGAGCACCTTAATTGTCTGAGTCCTGGTTTGTTCCTGTGTTAAAGTAGAAATAATAAAACATCCCACAGGAATTGTTTACAGAGACAACTTAAAAACAAATATAAACACAGTAGACAATAAAGTACTCACTGAGTTAAAATATAATCATCTGATGTGTTGGAAGAAGCAATTCTTTCCCCTCAAATGCAATATACATCATTCTAATGTTTGTCTTCTCTTTCCCTCTCTCTCCCTCTCCTGTTCTTCTCCATTTCTCCCTCCCTCCCTGTCTTCCTCTCCCCTCTTATTTCTACTTCTCTTAGCTCACATTTATTGAGCAGCAATAGCTAAGATTTATTGAGCATTTACTCAATGTCATGCCAACTCAAAGTGCTTTCCATATACAGCTTACTTTGTACAACAACCTCACAGGTTGGTCCTATCACAATCTTCATCTCATAAAGGAGAAAATAGAGGCATGGGGAGGGTGTCACTCAGCAAATTAGTGGCAGAGCTGCAGTTGGAACCTAGGTGCTCTGTCACGTGCTTCTGTCATATCACCTGCTGCTTTTACCACCCCCATTTCCTCCCATCATCTTCACATCACATGTGCTGTTCAGATTAAAAGGAAATAGCTGAGTAGCTGAGGCAGGGTCCAGGAGGCCAGATGGGGGACCCTGAGCCTGGGCTGTGGGTGGTATAGAGGATTAGAGGTACAGTTAAACCCAGCAGGCTTGGAGAGCCTTTTTCTTAGGTGTGGGGGAAGCAGGCAGGCTGCCTCTCATTTTCCCTTGGGTACCAGCGGCAGCTGAGGAGAGATGCTGACCATTCCTATCTTTAATGAGAGATGCTTGGGAAAGAGCAATTAACAGCATCAGCTTTAATTTTCTCCCAGGAGGGGTAGAGCTGGTCTTATTTTCTCTCTAGACAGGTAGGCTTTTCTTCTGGTAAAAGCAGAGATTTGCTAAGAATTTCAACAGCAGGAGCCACAAACAGTCAATGGAATCCACTATGATCAGGAGCCACAGTGCCAGCCCTCTTTCAAGGAGGTGCCGTGTTCCCCTGGGTCCCTGCCTCCTTGCTCCCCTCTCACCCACCCTCTGAATGGCAGGCAGAGTGAGACTCTAAAATGCAAACATCAATGAGTTGCTGCTCAGTTAAGCAGTCTTCTCATGGGCCCTGGGATAATGTCCAAACTCCTCTGCCAGCACTTATAGCCCTTCCCAGGCTGACGCCCTACTTTCCCTTCTTCCCCTGGGCACCAGCCTCACAAAACTGCTTCCAGGTTGATGCATACAATCACCTCTCTTGCTAGCATCTCAGCCCTTGCATCATTTACTTCCTCTTTGTGAAATAATCCACTACCCCTCCACCTGCCAGCTGGTGTTCCAAGCTTGGGTGGGACTTCTCCTCCTGGGAGGCTCCCTCACCTCTTAGATTGGGCCGGGTCTCCTGTTATATGCTCTCAGAGCCCACTAACTCTTTCCCTTGCCACATTTTGCATAGTTTATAATGCTATTCTGATGTATCACAGCCCTAAAATGCTTCACATAAGAAACCGTGGCTTTCAGAGAGTCTCAGAGTAATTTGGATGATGCAAAGACAAAGCCACACACATGTATGCACATACATAAGGCACACATATATGTTGTGGGGGTAAGCGTACCTGCCGATACTCGTGGGTGACCGCTACCCGATGCGTGTATGAATCTCATACCGAGACATGTGGGGAAAGAGAGACTGGGGCCACGTGGCTGATTCCTCCCATCTCAGGAAAAGCCTCGTGGCTTGCCCAGCCAGGGTTTTTACTAGGGGCATTAGCACACATTTACATTGGATTGATTATTCATGGGATTAAGCAGAAGAGGGGTAAGATTACTCATTAGCAGGGCATTAGGATGTAAATTCAGGTCCGGTGGCAGGCAGGACCAGGTTAATGTAATATACAGGGCATAGCAAGCCAGAATTTTTTAAGATGCATCTTTGCCAAATTCCTATTAGAGAATTCCCATGCCACAGACATGATTCACACTTGCTTACATGGGAATCACACGGAGCTGTACTCAAAACGTGTAAATTCCAGAACATGTGTGTTGAAATCACTGCCACACATATACATACATATACACATACAGATGTACAGACATACAGGTATGCATACACATATACATGTATACATATATCTTAGATAACAGATCTTATGCTTTCTTGAGAGGGCAGGGAAGTATCCAAGGTATGAAAGAGACAGAGAAAAGGGAGTCTTCATAGTCAGGGAAGACTTCCTGGAGGTGGTGGAACCAATGCAAAGCAATGAGTGAGATTCACTGTTAAGTGATGCCTTATTTGAACAGCTTTCAAAGACTTGCCATCCATTGACATCCATGATACGCCACCCTATCCTTTAATAAATGCTCCATTTGTGTATTTATGCTTACTCTTGTTTGGATTCACTTTTATTTTGTGCTACCAAAGAGCCTGGACACATTCAACTACTTGTTCAGTTCAGGAGAGTGGCAGTAGTGTCATGGCGTATTCTCTAGAAGGAAGGAGTGTGTTGTCCAACTTCAATGTTCTATCAGTTAGCATTCTTGGAGTCCATCAACAGAAATAACTTTTGGCTGAATTAAGCACAGAGGGTAACCATTTGAAAAATATCAAGGACTTAATGTAGGAACAAGTGGGGACATAGATAGGAACCAAGGATGCCTTGGAGGGCAGAGAAAAGTGGCTCGTAATGTGTATGAACACATGAAACACCCCTAAACCTGGCCTCCCACTAGGCCCCTTGTCTTCAGGGGTAAGAATAGGATTGCCTGGCCTTGGTTCAGGAGTCTGCTCCTGGGTATGCTGGCTGGATCTGCTATGCCTACTTTCAAATGTCCTTTTAGAGAAGCTGAGTTCACCTGTGTTTCTTTGGTGTCTTCAGGGTGCAAAAACCAAAACCAAACCAAACCAGAAACAACCCGCCCCCACCCCCCCACCCAAACCAAAAAAAACCAAACCAAAAATCAGCTGCTTGACATGGTGGAAAGAAGCCAGACATTGCAGTCAAATGGACCTGAGTTAGAACTCAGGATCTCCAGATTTTTAGTTAGGTGAGTTACTTAGCCAACTGAGCTGCTTCCAGATCCCTGACTCATAGAAACTGTGAGATAGTCAGGATTTGTTTTGTTTTTCAAGCTGCTAAGTTTTGAGGGAAATTGTGCATTCGTAGATGACTAAAATACCCACCTATTAACTTCTTCTGAATTCTTATTGGTTAGAATGTGTCACATGGGAGGCTGGGAAGTGTAGTTTTAAACCTGGCAGATGGCGAATCTGAACAAAGTGAAGGTTCTATTAGTGAGGAAGAAGCGGAGAATGAATATTGCATTAAGCCATTTCTTCCCTGATGCTTTATTGTATTTCTTACAGCACAAAGCTGCAAGAAGTTGAAAATGGTTTGTGGATGACATTTCCCTTTTCCTTTATTTTTCTTTATTAATTTGGGCTAGAGAGGCAGCAATTTTGGCTCATAAAATGGCAATGTTTCTGTTTCTGTTGCAGTGTTTCAAATAAAATTCTGAGACAAGAAAAGTATATAGAAGTCCTACCTGTGGCTATCACTCCCTATAAATAAGTCAGTCAAAAATATATCTGTATCATTCATCAACCATTTAATTTCTTAAGAGGATATTACTTTAAGAACCTTTCTACTGGCCAATTGTATGACTGCAAGGATTTGGAAGGATTTATAGTCTCTTAATTTTTCTAACTGGCATGTTCTCCTTCAATCCTTTTCAAAAAGAGATGACCAAAATGCCATCATAATATTTCATATCAATATACTTGAATGTCTGCCAGAGGAACATTTTACTTTTTTTCCTAATTAAATTGGGAGTGCAGTCCCAGTTTTTATGTCCTCATAAAACACATTAATCACACCAACAGCCTTTTTAATGCTTTTTTCCCAGTGGAAAGGACACTGACATTCACTGAAGACCTACTGTGTGCCAGGTGCTTTACATATATTAATTACCTTATATGCACACAATAGCCTTATGATAGAGGTCACCATTATATCTATTTTATGGATGAGAGTTATAGAAATTACTTGCCTAGGGAAAAGGTGAGGTTTGACTCAGGACTCTGGTTTCAAAGTCAAATTTCTGGACCATTAAATTGTGACTCATGTCCCACTCCCAATTTAAGAAGGACAAATTCCTGTTATATGAACAATGTTTAAATTTCTTCTATTAGTTGGTTTCTTGACCCAGTTAAAGGAAAAGTTAGCATCAAAACTTTTAGGCACTTACACAGTGCCTAATTGTATTTTAATATTTGATATGCTTAGAAACTATGAAGAATTAGTGCTAATTCTGAGCTGATTATCACATTCTGGCACGTCTTATGGTATGTGAACTGTGGCCTTCAGGACATTCTTGAACTTTTCCTCTAATTATCACTGGGTGGATGTGAATAATGCTGCTATTCAGGGATCCTGTCAAGACTTCATTTAAAAAATAAAGATTTAGGAGAATATGAATTTGGCTTTTCTGAAGATGTTGGCTGAATGACTAATTGGTGGTATTCTGTTGCCTATAAATTTGTTTCCATTGGATTAAACTGAGAGGCCAATCTCTGTTCAGATTTAATTTGGGTGGCAGGGTCATCTTAAATAAAGATTTTGTTTTACTTTGTTTTGTAGTTTTTTTTTAAATCAAACTTTTTTTGGAGATCATTTTAGATTTACATTTAGTTGTAAGAAATAACGTGGAGAGATAGCTTTATCTTCTACCGGATTTTCCCAATGGTAACACTGCAAAACTAAGGACAATCTAATGACTGGGATATTAACACTGCTACAGTCAAGGTGCAGAACAGTTACATCATCACAAAGATTCTGCCTGTTGTGTTTTCATTGTCATACCCAGTTAAGGTATTTGATTGCAGGGAATGAAGTCCACCCAGGAATGCTTCATGTTCATCATCTCCTATTCCATTTCTTCTTTTTCAGTCAAATGACTCTGGCAAGGCTGTCAATTGTAGACCTTGCTCCCGCTGCAATAGGAATTGGTCATGTGATGCTTAGCCAATCACAGTAAACCATTTCCTTGCTAACAGGGATTGGTGGTGGGTGGGTGAATACGTTTTCAATTCTGGCCTAAAGACTTTTCCTGGGAATTTTTGATTTTCAGCTGGAGAATGTGCTTGCCTCTGGCTTCTGGAGCTAAAATAATGAGTGGTTGCTTGTAGCCTATTTCTTACCGTGTGGGAAAAGCCTTTCTATTTGAGGAAAGAATGAAGCCCACACACAGATATAGGTTTTGGAAAGGTGGCAAATAAGCAAGTGATGGAGTTTCCTCTCTGGGCCCAGTCATGCCTGAGGCTACCTCCTTCTATGTACTTCTGGTATGTAATTCAGTAACTCCCATTTTTTTGCTTAAGTTGGTTTGAGTTCTATCAATTTCCCCTCAAAGAATGTCCCTGGCTATTGAAAGATCCCAGGAAATCTCTTGGACTCAAGCACAGCAAGGCTTCTGGAGGGTCTGGGACCAGGAACTCAACACATGAAGACCCAGGAGGCCTCTCTTCCTGATTGATGTCTCACTTCTCCCTTTGGGCCACTCTCCCTTTTTCCTTTCTCAGCAGACCAGCTCTTTCTTTTCCTCCATGTTCATGATCAGCAGAAGGTGGCCACTCCTCCAAAGTCTTAATCCAAAACCCATTTGACCCAGGCTGAATCTGATGTCTATCTCTGGTGTATAGCTATAGACAAAGGTTAAGGCCATGTGTCCTCAAAACATGGCAGCTGATTCCTTCGGAATGAGTGATCCAGGAGAAAGCAAGGGAAGCCACACAACTTTTATGATTCAGCATCAGAAACCATATACCATAGTGTCTGTAAAATCCTATTGGTCACACAGGTCAGCCTATTCACTATGGGAGTGGGGTGGACCAGACAAAGGCAAAACACTAGGAAGTAAGAATCATTGAGGGCCATCTCAGTGGCTATCACACACAACCAGATAAAATAATGTCCAAGGAACATATGTGAATGACCCATGAACATGGGCAATGGTGTGGGGATTGACTGTAGGACTGGGGGTCAGGCTTGGTGGAGAGGGGATAAAGGGGGAAGAATTGGGAGAACTCTAATAGCATAAAAAATAAAAAATAAAATAAAATAAAATAATGTCCATAAGCTTGTAACTCGGGGTGGCACCTAGTAGACACTCAATTCCTCTGTCACCCCTTAACTTTATTTAATTACAATTTTTACATTTACATCTCTCAAACACAGTCAAGAAGGACTTCTGACATCATTATTTTCTCCAAGGCTTACAAGTGCAGTAGCTCATAAATCTAGAAATGCACTCTGTATTGTGGATTCTGTTTTCTTTCTCCCCATGAGTATCTTCTTAATTCACAAGACCACTTACTGATTAACCTTTATTCTCTCTCATTGAATGGAAGGTAATCTCTCCCCCGTGAGGGCTGAGAGCTCCCTTGCCTCTGAATGGAAGTGGGGTGGTGATAAGAAAGTTCCTGCAATCAGCCTGAACAAAATGCATTTCATGGAATAAACCAAGCCTGAGAGAAAATAAAACGGCCTCCAGCTTCCCAATGACAGGAGCCCAAAGATACCAGACAAGGCATTCCAAATTAAGATTTCACAATATAGGGTAATTTTAGGTTGATTTTGATGAGGGAGTAAGAAGGAGCAAAGAGGATGGAAAATGTAAAAATTAGGAAAAAAGAACATCTGAAAAATAATTTTCAATAAATATTTATCAGGTATCTTATCTATCTGTGCTTCAAACTGGTTAGGAGTGATGCACAAAAAGATAAGTAAGATTCAGTCCTTGCTCTCAGGGCATAGATCATCTGATAGGGTGCTGTACACAGGTCATGCTGATATATCGTGTGGGGCGAGAGTCCAGGAGAAGGTCTGCTTTCCAGCCCAAAGATCTGCATGGATTTCCAGAAGGCAGCAATGATGCCTGAGCTGAATTTAAGCTAAGCAGCAGAGAAAGGAACAAAAAAGGCAGCTCAGATAGAGCAATAAGAAAGTGCTAAGAAAGAGACATGAACTGTAGGAGAATTTCAAAGAAGTTAAGCAACTACAGAGGAAAACCATCCTATCATTTTCCAGGAGTTCCCAGTCTTGTGAGAAAAATGGATGTGGGAAACATCAGTGCACTAATGTTGTACTGTGTTGAGTGTATCCACTTCTCTTAGAGCAGTATGTGTGCAGGGCATGTGCACACACATGCATTAGACATTCATGACTTTGTTGCTACTAACTCATTTGACACCACCTAGTAATTGACAGGTCTTTTGGAGATTGGGCCAGGAGCTAACTCTCTATTCTGAATTGTTGGGTTCCAATAGATCCTAAAAAATGGTAAGGTTTTCTACCATTTTCCCTCCCCCTTTCTTTCCTCCCTTTTTTCCTTCCTTCTCCATATTTTTCTTTTAAAGCAGTGACATCTGTTCATCTATACTGGACATTAAGAGTTAGGAACATGGTCCAGAAATGACAAAGGTAGTAAAGTAAGGAGGAGAACAGGTGGAAGGATGAGAGACACAGAAACTCCTAAGTTATTAAGGTGAGAGGAGAGGGGTTTCCTTTTCACTCTAAACAAGAAATAACCCTTCCCCTCACCATAGATATCTATTTTGTTATGAACTGATAACTTCTTTGACAGAGATCAGTCCTTACCTGAATGCTCAGGTAGACACATGTTCACGGGGCCCCTTTGGCCTGGAGGGGAAACTTTTTAAAATTTAAATAATCAAGTGAGGTGTTTGTCTTTCTCAATTGCTCCGAGGAATGTGGTGAAGCAGGCTTGCTAGTCTGTTTCTGGCATCAAGGAAATAACTAGTTTTATTCTTACTAAGGACAATTTCAAGAAATAGTGATGAGATTCAAGATGGTGGAAGAGTAAGTAGAAGC
This sequence comes from Micronycteris hirsuta, assembly GCA_004026765.1. Lineage (NCBI taxonomy): Eukaryota > Metazoa > Chordata > Mammalia > Chiroptera > Phyllostomidae > Micronycteris > Micronycteris hirsuta. The sequence goes on from PVJI01003295.1 coordinate 66,508, forward strand.
TACACTAACATCCTCCCAGGACCAATCTGGAATTTCAACAAAATTGTAGAGAAATCATCCAGAATAAACAACTGAACAGTCGCAGGAGAGAAGCCTTATAATCACAGACAGACAGAAGAAATAGCTTCAACAACATGACTGGTACAGAGTGCAGAGGAGATGCAAGAGGGCTGGCTGGGCTCTCAGGTTCAGCAGCTAAAGTTCTGGAAGACTATTTCAGTGGCCAGGGGGTTCACCCTGAGAAATGTGGGGTCTAAACCCCAACCTGGGCCCCCCCAGCCTACAGCACCAGAGCTTGAAAAGAACCCAGATAACATCCAGCTGTGAAAAGCAGCAAGGTTTCTCTCTGCCAGGAACAGATGATTGGAGTCACACAGAGCTTTTTAAAGGCACAATGCATAAAATTTCATTTGTAGCCACTTACCATAGGTTCTGGCAAAGGGGGCACAGTGTGAACTACAGACACTTGAGGAGAGTCTGGGGACAGTGGCTTTGGGAAGAGAACTGAGGAACAGCCACCAGGATCCTGGTGCAGTCATCCCCCATACTGCAGGAGCCATCTTGCTCAGGCAGACCACTCCCCTCTGAGAGGCATCAACCATAGGGGAAGCAATAGCCCCGCTCCCAGGAGTTACTCTGCCCAACCCTGTGGTGCTTAAGCCTGACTACTGATTACAGAGTGACTAGATTAACCAGTGAAGGAGTCAACTATAGATGCTGGATCCCTGGTAGTCTCAAACAGGCTGCCTAAGGCCACAATGGGACACCATCTGACATCACCAGAGGTGGATCCAGAAAGAAAAAACAATGGTAAATACTACAAGCTATGGAGATGAAATCCACCACAGTCTTCATGATTTGCTATATTTTCTCTTCTTCATAGCTTAAAAAAGAGATTTTATTTACTTATTTTTAGAGAAAGGGAGGGAGAAAGAGAGGGAAAGAAACATCCATGTGTGGTTGCCTCTCATGCGCAGCAGGTAGGGACCTGACCTGCAACCCAGGCATGAACCCTGACTGGGAATCAAACTGGTGACCATTTGGTTCACAGGCCGGCACTCAATCCACTGAGCCACATAAGCCAGGGCTTTCCTGCCTAACTTTTTAACATGTTTCTTGTCCTTCAAGTTTGTGCATATGAAGTCACTAGATTTTATATTATAGTTTATTTCAAATCTCATATTTGGGTCCTCCCTTTTCTAACCCCATTCCACATTCTTTCCTTTTCTTATTTTCATTTTAAATTTTGTTTTCTTTCTTGCTACGACTTGTTTCCATTCCACACTCTTGCTACTTGTCTCCTCTCCAACATCTCAGAACCATTTTTCTTGTCATTGGCCATCTCACATTTGTTTTCCTGCTCTTAAAATACCTTGTTCTCTCCCCACTTTTATCAATCTTTTCTTGTTGATTATGGATAGGGTGATCGTTGTTGCATTTCTTTAATATTAAGATCTTCACTGTTTTGGTATTTCAAATCTCAAATTTTACCCACCCCCTCTCCTGCTCCATACTGCCTCCCTCCTGCCCTTTCTTTTTTTTGTCTCAAAATTTAATTTTTCCATCTTAGCCTGGTTTTCATTCCTCACTCTTAGTATTCCCTCTCCCTCTATCATCTCAAAAACACTTCCCTTTCCTCTAGACATCTCTTAAGCTTTTATTTCTTTCTTTTCCCCCTCTTGTTCCATCCCATCTATGTTAATCTTAGCTCATTTGTTGTTGATAGTGCTGTGGTGGATATTTTTCTCCAATTTGGTTCCTTTTTTTTCTAGTGATTTACTTATTTTTTCTTATTATTTCTCTCTATCACTACACGTTTTGTAAAATTTCTGTTTAAACCTAATACTATATGCTTCCCTTCTCTTGCTCCAATCCACCTTCTTCATTCCCTTTTTTTTTTTGTAGATTTTATTTATTTACCTTTAGAGAGAGGGGGAGGGAAGGAGAAAGAGAGAGAGAAATACATCAATGTGGGATTGACTCTCATGTGCCCCCCACCGGGGGCCTGACCTGCAACCCAGGCATATGCCCTAGATTGGGAATCAAACCAGTGACCCTTTGGTTTGCAGGCTTGCGCCAAATCCACTGAGCCACACTATCCAGGGCTTCATCCCCTTTTTTATTTATGGAGTAAATTTTACTTTTTTTTTCTCTTTGCCTCAATTCTGCACTCTTATTATGGCTCCTCCTTCCACCCTCTCAAAATCACTTTTCTTTCAGTAGGTTATCTCATATTTTTTCTCTTTTCTTATAATAGTATTAATCTCTTTACATTCTTTTTAATACTGGCTCATTTGCCATTGATAGTGTGGTTGTGCATGGGAATTATTTTTGCAGGTGTGAGTTTGTTTCCTGGGTTGTGTAGTTTTGTTCTGGCAGCACCTGCACAACAGCATACAAGCCAAGGTGGGCGGAGTGACTCTCAGTCAGCCAGCAGGAGGGAAGAACCCACCAAAGGATGACCCAACAACAATCAAAATGCAGTTACAATCAGAGAGTCTACGTAAAGGGCATAAAGGGCATCTCAAGAGCATCAAGTTTGGGAGATCAAGGAGACTGCACCACTGAAACCCACAGCTCTCCTACTGTAGAAGTCCACACCATGAAGACAGGGAATCAAAGCAGATCAATCTAAGAAGCAGAACCAAAAATAAGATTTCCTAAAATGGGAAGACAAAGAAACAACCCCCAAACAAAAGGAAAAGAGGAATCCACAAAAAGAATGCTAACGGAAATGGAGGCAAGTAAACTATCAGACATTGAGTTCAAAATAATGGTTATAAGGAAGCTCAATGAGCTCCATGAGAACTACAAAGAAATACAGGGAAGCTACAAGAACTTATTGTGAACTACATCAGCATGAAAAATAACATAAAAACTATCAATAAGAGTAAGGAGGAAACAAAGAATACTATTTCTGAATTGAAGAACACACTGAAAGAAATATAAAGCAGGCTAGATGAAGTGCAGGATTGAATGAGTGAGCTGGAGGACAAGGTAGAAAAAATTCCCAGACAGAGCAACAAAACAAAACAAAAAAACAAAACAAAACAAAACAAAAAAAAAAGAAAAGGGTTTAAGGGTGCTGCAGGGCAGCATGAAATGCGACAATATTCACATAATAGGGATACTAGAAGGAGAAGAAGAAGAGCAAGAAACAGAAAACTTGTTTGAAAAAATAATGACAGAAAACTTCCCTAACTCAATGAGAAAAAAAGTCATGCAAGTCCAGGAAGCACAGAGCGATACAATCAAGATGCATCCAGAGTCCCACTCCAAGGCACACCATAATTTAAATGGCAAAATTTAAAGACAAAGAGAGCATCTTAAAGGCAGTAAGGGAGAAACAATATAATAATGGTAATATACAAGAAAGCCTAATAAGGCTAGCAGCTGATTACTCAACAGAAACACTCCAAGCCAGGAGGGAATGGTAAGAAATATTCCAAGTAATGAAAAGCAAAGGACTGCAACCAAGACTACTCTATCCAGCAAGATTCGCATTTATAATGGAAAGTGAAATAAGGAGCTACCCAGATTTTAAAAAAAGGCTAAAACAATATGTCTACACCAAAAACAGCATTGCAAGAGATGCTAAAGGGACTGCTTTAAGAAGATGAAGAAAAAGAGAGAGAGGAACACAAGAACAAAGAGAAACATGGCAATGAATAAGTGCCTATAAATAATAATCTTAAATGTAAATGGATTAAATGTTCCAATCAAAAGACAAAGGGTAGATGAATGGATAAGGAAACCTGACCCATATATATATATATATATATAATATATATATACATACTGTATACAAGAGACCCACCTCAGAATAAAGATCTACACAGATTGAAAGTGAGGGGATAGAAAAAAATATTTCAAGAAAATGGACTTAAAAAAGCTAAGGTAACAGTATTTATATCAGACAAAGTGGACTTCAAAACAAAGACCATAAAAAGAGACAAAGGAGGACACTATATAATGCTTAATGGAACAATCCATCAAGAAGATATAACCCCTGTAAACATATAGATACCCAATGTAGGAGCACCAAAATACAGGGTCCAGCAGAAGTAAGGCCTGCTTGAGTGTGATTGGTAGGGTAATAATATGAATGTAATAATTTTTAGTTTTAATTTGAACATTTCACCTAAAATGTCATATGGTGTGCTTGAGTGTGATATTCTTTGTTACAGAATTACATACTTATGATTTTGTAATAAAAGATTTTGTCATAAAAGAGGTGTTATTTGTGCCAGACCCTGTATATAAGGGAAATCTTGGAAGACTTCAAGAAAAATATTGACAGCAACACATTTATCCTAGAGAATTTTTAACACCCCATTGTCAACCATGGATAGATCTTCCAAGCAAAGAATCAAAAAGGATATTGTGGCATTGAACAACACACTAGATCAAACGAGCTTAATTTATTTATACAGAACTTTTCACATCAAAGAAGCAAAATATACATTAGTTTCAAACATACATAGAATATTTTCAAAGATAGACCATGTGGTAGGTCACAAAACAGACCTCAAAAAACTCAAGAACATTTAAATTGCATTAAGTATTTTCTTGGATTTCACTGAGTTTCAATGGCTTGAAACTAGAAATGAACCTCAAGGAAAAGACTCAAAAACTTTCAAATTCATGGAGACTAAATAACATGCTATTAAATAGTGAATGGGTTAACAGTGAGATCAAAGAAGATATCAAAAAGTTTCTGGAAACAAATGAAAATGAATGCACAACAGCCCAAAACTTATGGGACACAGCAAAGACAGTCCTGAGAGGGAAGTTCATAGTTATACAGGCCTATCTTAAAAAAAAAAAAAAAAAGAAACATTTCAAATAAACATCCTAACCCTATACCTACAAGAACTGGAGGAACAACAATAAACAAAGCCCAGAGCAAGTAGAAGGAAGGAGATAAGATCAGAGCAGAATTAAATGACACAGAGACTAAAAGAACAATTCAAAGGATCAATAAATCCAGACGCTGGTTCTTTGAAAACATAAACAAAATTGACAAGCTTTTAAAGAGTCTCATCAAGAAAAAAAGAGGACCCAAATAAATAAAATCAGAAACAAAAGAGGAGAAATTTCAACTGATACCACAGAAACACAAAGGGTTGTAAGAAATTACTATGAACAACTATATGCCAAGAAATTAGAAAACCTGGGAAAAATGGACAAATTTCTAGAAACATATAATCTTCCAAAACTGAATCAAGAAGAAGCAGAAAGCCTGAATAGACCAATAACAATTAGTGAAATTGAAGCAGTAATCAAAAAGTTCCTGGCACACAAAAGCTGTGGACCAATGACTTCATAGGCAAATTTTACCAAACCTTCGGGGAAGAGTTAACTCCTATCTTTTTCAAACTATTCCAAAAAATCCAAGAAGAGGGAAGACTCCCAAACTTTTTTTATGAGGCCAGTAGTATACTAATTCTAAAACCAGGTAAAGACACAAAAAAGAAAGGAAATTACAGACCAACATTGCTGATGAACCTATATGCTAAAATCCTCAACAAAATATTGGCAGAATGAATCCAGCAATATATTAAAAAGATCATTTACCATGATCAAGTGGGATTCATCCCAGGGATGCAAGGATGGTATAATATTCACTAATAAATAAATGTAATATAACACATAAACAAAATGAAAGACAAAAATCACATGATTATATCAATAGATGCTGAAAAAACATTTGATAAAGTACAGCAGCCATTTATGATAAAAAACACTTGGCAAAGTAGGAATAGAAGGAGAATATTTCAAAGTAATAAAGGCCGTATACAAGAAACCTATAGCCAACATTATACTTAATGGGCAAAAACTAAAAGCTTTCCCCTTAAGATGAAAAAGAAGACAAAGGTGTCCACTTTTACCACTTTTATTTAACATAGTATTGGAAGTTCTAGCAACAGTGATTAGACAAGAAAAAGAAATAAAAGGCACTCAAATTGGAAAGGAGGAAGTAAAACTGTCATTATTTGCAGATGACATGATAGTGAACATAGAAAATCCTATAGACTCCACCAAAAAATTGCTCGACCTAATAAATGAATTTGGCAAAGCAGCGGGATACAAAGTCAATATTAAGTAATTGATAGCATTTTTGTATACCAACAATGAAACATCAGAAACAGAAACTAGGAAAAAATCCCATTTACTATAACAACAAAAATATAAAGGACCTGGGAATAAACTTAACCAAGGAGGTAAAAAACCTGTACTTGTGAAATTACAGAACACTGAAGAAAGAAATTAAGGAAGATACAAACAAATGGAAGCATATACCATGTTCATGGATTGGAAGAATTAACACCATTAAAATTTGCATTCTATCCAAAGCAATCTATAGATTCAATGCAACCCCTATTAAAAGGCCAATGATATATTTCACAGATTTAGAACAAATATTTCAAAAATTTATATGAAACCAAAAATGACCCTGAATAGCTACAGTAATCTTGATAAAGAAGCACAAAGTAGGAGGGATCACAATACCTGATATCAAACTATACTACAAGGCCAGTATAGTCAAAACTGTCTATTACTGACATAAGAACAGACACATAAATCAATGGAACAGAATAGAGAGCTCAGAAATAAACCCATGTCTCTGTGGTTAATTAATATTTGACAAAGGGGACAGAAGCATAAAATGGAGTGAAAATAGCCTCTTCAACAAGTGGTTCTGGGAGATCTGGAGTGGTACATGTGAAGAAAGGAAACTAGACCACCATCTTACACCATACAGCAGAATAAACTTAAAATGGACAAAAGACTTAAACATAAGGCCGTGGCATCATAAAAGTCCTAGAAGAAAACATGGGCAATGAAATGCCAGCTATCCCAATGCAGCAATATTTTTTCTGCTCTATCCTTTAGGGCAAGGGAAATAAAGGAAAGAATAAACAAATGGGACTGCATCAAATTAAAAAGCTTCCGCAAGGCTAAAGAAACCATCATCAAGATGAAAAGGAAACCAACAGTATGGGAAAACATATTTGCCAACCATACCTCAGACAAGGGTTTGATCTCCAAAACATGTAATGAACTCATATAACAACACCAGGAAGACAATTCAATTAAAAAAATGGGCAAAGGACATGAACAGACACTTCTCCAAGGACATACAGAGGGCCCAGAAACAAATGGAAGGATACTCAGCACACTCGCCATTAGAGAGATGAAAATTGAAACCACAATGAGATACCATGTCATGCTGGTCAAAATGGCCATCATAACCAAATCAACAAACAAGTTCTGCTGAGGATGTGGAGGAAAGAGAACCCTAGTACATTTTTGGGGGAATGCAGACTGGTGCAGCCACTGTGGAAAACAGCAAGGAATTTCCTCAAAAAACTAAAAACAGAACTGCCTTTTGACCAAGGGATTCCAATGCTGGAATTCTACCCTAAAGAATCCTGAAACACTAATTCAGAAGAATCTATGCCCCTCAATGTTCATAGCAGCACAATTTACAATAATCAAGTGCTGGAAACAGCCTAAGTGCCCACCAGTAAATGAGTGGATAAAAAAAAACTATGGTACATTTACACAAAGGAATACTATGCAACAGAAAGAAAGAAGGAATTCCTACCTTTTGCGACACATGGATGGAACTGGAGAGTATTATGCTAAGTGAAATAAGCCAGGCAGTGAAAGACAAATACCATATAGTTTCTGACTCGAATCCTGTCCTGCAGAATCCGTAGGTTGTGGCCGATTTATAAACAAATGCACACGGACTACAGAAGTCCTGTGGAGAAAAAGGGTTGGCATGGCTGCTCTCTAAGTGAGAGAGAGGGCCCTGCCTGGACAGGCTTTTATTGCTTTTCTGGGCACATTACATTGAGGGTTTTCATTTACTATGCACAGATCCTTATTGACTATGCATAGGTTCACTGTAAGTGATTATCTTTTACAGATAACAAAGGAAAGAATGTTGCTAATTACTTCAAAGAGAAGGATGTTACAGATCCAGGGAAAAAGTGGTTGAACTGGTTACACTCCATACTTGGGAGGTTTAGCACAGACTTTTAGGACGTTACTTTGGAGATATGCCATAAACATTTGTTGCTTTAATCCAGGGTGAGAGAGTTTTAGCAAGAGCAAGTCTCATAGTGTCCTACGTACAATGCAGGCCTGATTCCCCATGGGAAAACCTGTCTGTGGACGTGGGGCTTGCTTGCCAAATCTCGCATCCCACTGAGTTTTTAAAGTGAGAGCTGAGCTACAAATCCCATGATGTGCAAAGCGGTTCTCTATAGATCTCACCTATAAGTGTAACCTAATTGACAAAGCAAACAAATGAGCAAAATAGAATCAGAGGCATGGAAACAAGGAACAAAGTGACAAACCAGAGGGGACAGGGGAGGGGGATAAGGCAGAAAAGAAGGGGGAGGGCCTAGTTAAAGAGCAAGTAAAATGACTCCAGGACATGACAACAGGGTAGGGATTTACTGTGGGGGCAGGAGTGGGTGCAGTTGGGGAGAGCACTGGGGGAAAATCGGGACAACTGTAATAGACCAACAAAAATAAAAAAAAAAGAAATAGTGATGTTAACTGCTTCCCTTTACCTTAATTTCACAGCTAAAACACCTTTTTTTCTGGCCCACTAGACTAAATGTTATTGAATTTAGAATTTTTTCCCTGTCTGTGTCATAATCGCATTACTGTTTAAACAACACATTCTGTGTTTAATTGCAGCAAATACAGATACAAAAGGCTTAACACGCAGATAGAGGTGAGAGGAAATTAATCACCTTTCCGCAGGAGGAAAATGCATTAGTGCTCTGTACTGAGTTTCTGAGACAGAGCCCCTGGGAATGGGGAGACTGCCAGAAATGAGGCTTCAGAAGTCAGTGAAATGCCCACACCAGCACTTTGTGTTCCCCTCTGTCCCTGGTCCCCACCTGCCCAGAACACCTGAGGAAGCAACTTGCAGTGTTGGGAAGGCCTGGCTCAGGAGATTTCAGGATCTTTTCTGTGGCTATAACACAATAGTCACCCATCAGAACCTCTGGATAAGCATGAGATATGGGGAGATACATTCACTGATTAGTTCAATACATATTGATTGAATGTCCATTATACATGGAGGGACCCCAAAAAAACTGGAATTATCTTCTGGAGCATGGGCCTCTTGTAGTACAGGCTTCCCCTGGTAGGTGAGTGTTCTAGGAACCCATCTGTGTCAGTGTACCAGCTGGTGTTGCTGTGAGAGGCTGCGAATTTCAGCTTCAGTGAATTTTTTTTTTTTTTGAAGACTCTTTCAACGCATTTGCCCATTTCATGATGGGTGATTTATGAGCACACCTGCCTGTACTGTACTGAGTGTTCAGCAGTTTTTGACCAAAAAATGTCATGACCCCCATGTCCTCCCTATTCACCCAATCTTGTCCTGAGTGACATTTTTTTGTTTCCTTGGATGAAAAATGTCCTCAAAGGGAAATGTTTTGTCAATGTAAAAGAGGTGAAACAAAATCTGGCAGAAGCACTAAAAGGCATCAAAATCGATGAGTACAAAACTGTTTCGAGCAGTGTATTGCATGAAATGGTGTATTGATGGGTGTATTGCATGAAATGGAGAGTACTTTGAAGATGACTGAAGTTTCAACATGTAAGAATAAATACACAATTTTTTATAAATAAATTCCTTTTCTGGGGATCTGCCTTCAAATGCCAGGCAATGTGCTAGATCCTGGGATGAAGAGGAGGGAATATTGAATGTAATATCAAAGACCTGAATGCAATAGTTGGGTCTGAATATGGCCTTTGCCAGTACCATTCCCCGTGTCTAGAATAATTTCCCCACCCAACCAGTGAATGTCTATTTTTCTTCAAAACTTCACTCAGCATCACTTCCTCCCCCAAATTTCTGCTGCTGTTCACCCTGCATGGTACGTTTATCTTCTTCCTTCATTTTCTTTTGTACCATGAGGGAACCCTGAATAAATCTCTCTCTCTCTGATACACACACACACACACACACACACACAGTGCTATTCATACTCTGTGGCATTTATTTGCTTATCTGTCAACCACCCCCACTAAGCCTTCATGGGATTTTTTTTTTAGGACAGGGCTAGTATCTTATTTATTTCTATATTTCTCTTTTAAAAACTTAGTTCATGGAATGTAGCAGCTGCTAAAAAATCTCCACCCACTTCTGAATCTTCATGTCATAAACTGCCACAAATAAAACGTGCCTTGATAATCCTGAGGGCCCCTCTAAAACCCAACACTCTTTGCTTATGAAGTGCCAGTTTTCTCAGCACTGATGTACTTTGGAGTTCAATAGAAGAAATATTTCATGGCTCCATGAGGACAGAAGAAGTTTTGTTTTGTGATGGAGAAAAAAATAAGAAAAAGAAGGTCCTTCAGGGAAACTTCAGGTTTGTTAATGCCTCCTGATGCATGTCTAGCATCCACCTTGAAAGACAAGGTTATGTTCCTGGTGGAGGTGGCGGGGGCACAGTGGCAGACCTTGCTGGTTCTAACCAATGCCAGAGTGACCTTCCCGGACAGGTGGAAGGCCACAGTTCCCAGGCCCCTTGGAGTTACTTTTTTAGGCTAGAAATAATGTATGTCACTTCTGGGCAAATGGACTTTAGAGATGAAGCAGACTCCCCCTTCTCCTTCCCAGCCGTAGCCAGTGAGGAAGCTCACATTCCAGAGGGCGCGACTGCAAGCTGTGGTCCTCCAACAGTCTGGATGACTGTGTGGAGTGGAGTGTCCTGCCAATGCAATGGAAATGTAGTGTGATCGAAAAATAAAATTTGGTTGTGTTAAAACCACTGAGATTTGGGGCTATTTATTCTGCAGCAAAATCTCACCTATGCTGACTGATAGAGGTGTGAAATTGTTTATATTAGCTCTTGTGCAATGAATTTGAAAGTTTGGAACTCTGCACTGAGGCATGTTTCATGCTGCAGCTAGAGCAGTTCTCATCATGTTCCATTAGCAAACTGCTAAAATTAGAATAGGAAGCTTTTGATAAAGGGGCCGGAAAGGGACCAAGTGAGTTCTCTGGGACGCTGCCCTTTGAATAGATAGTTTTGATCTGTTCCCTGTTAATTAGTTCATAGACCATAACTATTCTAACCAGGTAATTGCTTTATTGCTAAGTATGTGGGGAATTACTTATTTTTCCTTTCTGAACAAGAAGGGTCATTTTGCTAACAAATGAGTAAAGTAGTTGCCCAATAATAAGGGTCCCAGAAAAGAAGGGCTAGAATTGGACTCTTAGGCCTGGATCTAAGATGGTCCTCCAAAAAGGGAGTCCAAACTGGGTCTGTGCATGACCCTGAGAATCAGAAACAGGGAAGCCAGATTTGAGCCTCACTCCTCAGGTGTCATAGAACCAAGGAAGGAAGATAGAGCAGCTTGGTGTAGTGGGTCCAAGCTTGAGTTCAGAGCCAAATGACCTCAGTGTGGGTCGCTGCTCTCCATGGCTTGAGCTGTATGACTTTATGAAAGTTGCTTTAACTCTTTGAGCAGAGTTTCCTCATGTATAAAAGAGTGAAAAAGATAAAACAGATCTCCTTGGACTGTTGTGGGTGTTAAAGGTTATAAGGTCTTTGTGGCAGGTGGAAATCTAAGGCCATGCATGCATTGACCACACAATAAAGGAAACTCTTTCCGTCTATATTTCAATTTAGTCTCTGTTGTGTACACCTTATGTTGATAGCACAACCTCTTTACTTTTTTGGTTCTGATGGACATGTTCATGCTGATCTCATCCCGAACAAATGATCTGGCTACTTCTAGAGCCAAAGTACCATAGGTGGGGTCTCAGAGGCTGTCCTGGGGCCTCTGCCTGGATATTTTTCATATTGTATCAGTTACCTTTTGCTGCATAAACTAACCACCTTAAAAAAACAGCCTTGGCTCAATCACTTGGAGCATGATTGTGTACAACAAAAGTTTGCAAGTTCATTTCCAGTCAGGGCATACTTAGGTTGCAGGTTCAGTCTCTGGCTAGGGAGTGTACTGGAGGCAACCAATTGATGTTTCTCTCTCACATCAATGGTTCTTTCTTTATCCTTTTATTTCTCTAAAATCAATAGAAAACATATCTTTGGGTGAGAATTAAAAAGCATACAAACAAACAATGCTTAGCTGGGTGCTTCTGGCTCAGTGTCTCCCAAGAACCTGTCATCAAAGTATCAGCTGGTGTGGCAGGAAATTCTGTTCTCATTCTATTCATGTGGCTGTTGGTTGATGGCCTCAAGTCTTTGCTGGCTGTTGGCCAGAGACAGTTCTTTGTCACAAACACCTCTCTGTAGGGCAGCCCACAACATGGCAGCTGGCTTCCATGAGGCGAGTGAGGGAGAGAGTGAGAGTGAGAGAACCCAAGTCTGAAATAACAGTCTTTTGGTAACTGACCTTGAAAGTGGCAGCTCATTGTTTCTGCCATATTCTGCTCATAAGAAGTGAATTAATAACTATAACCTATACTCAAGGGGAGGGGCTTACATGAGGGCATGAACTTTAGGAGGCAAGAATAATTGGGAATCATTTTAGGACTTACTTTCCTCTAACCTTCACATGGGGAATAAGATTCAGATCTCTGCTCCCTGTTTCCCAGACCCGTTCTTTTTCTTTTGGTCGTATGCCCCTGGGACTTGACCTGGGGAAGTGATGGGTAGAGATAGAGCAATACAAAGTCTTACTCGCTCCCCTCAATTTTAGCAATCTTTAACTTTTTGAAGGTAGGCAAACTCACCCTGATTGATTATAAATTCTCCCAAATCTATTATTTATGGCATCATTTCTATGCCCAGAGTCTTCTGGAGCCCTGACTTCTGATGCTCAAAACCTAGGATTTTGAAACTCAGAAAACGATTCTCTCAAACTCTTGTTTCTGCCACAAATTTCAAAATTTGTCCTGAAACTCAGAAGCAGAGAACTGAATCTTTTCTGCTTGCTGAATTTCTTCTATAACTCCCCCGACCTAAAGTAGTGAACACAGAAAACCTTAGCACCCTGGGCTGGAGGGAGGATCAGCAGGAATTTGGTGAGGGGGTTAGAAATATATCTGCTAATACATGCAAATATCATTTTGCTAAACACATACAGCACTTAGCACATCGTCATGAGCTCAATACATATTCTTTTATTTTTTATTTTTTAATTTTTAAATTACTTTATTGTTGTTCAATTACAGTTGTCTGCATTTGCTCCTCCCCTCTCTCCCCCAACCCCATCCAACTCACCTCCCTTCCTTGCTTCCACCCTCCCCCTTGGTTTTGTCCATGTGTCCTTTATAGCAGTTCCTGAAAATCCTTCTCCCCACAGTCTCCTCCCCCCTTGCCTTTGGCTATTGTTAGATTGTTCTTAATTTCAATGTCTCTAGTTATATTTTGCTTGCTTTTTTTCTTTTGTTGATTATGTTCCAGTTAAAGATGAGATCATATGGTATTTGTCCCTCACTGCCTGGCTTACTTCACTTAGCATAATGCTCTCCAGTTCCATCCATGTTGTCGAAAAGGGTGTAAGCTCCTTCTTTCTCTCTACTGCATAGAATTCCATTGTGTAAATGTGCCGTAGTTTCTTGATCTACTCATTTGCTGATGGGCACTTAGGTTGCTTCCAGCACTTGGCTATTGTAAATTGTGCTGCTATGAACATTGGAGTGCATAGGTTATTTTGGATTGGTATTTCAGGGCTCTTAGGGTATAATCCCAGTAGTGGAATTGTTGGGTCAAAAGGAAGTTCCATCTTTAGTTTTCTGAGGAAATTCTATACTGTTTTCCACAATGGCTGCACCAGTCTGCATTCCCATCAACAGTGCAGTAGGGTTCCCTTTTCTCCTCAGCCTCTCCAACAGTCATCTGTTGCTTTCTTTATGATGGCCATTCTGACTAGTGTGAGGTGGTATCTCACTGTGGTTTTAATTTGCATCTCTCTGATGGCTAGTGATGCTGAGCATCTTTTCATATGTCTCTGGGCCCTCTGCATGTCCTCCTTGGAGAAGTGTCTGTTCAAGGCTTTTGCTCATTTTTTTTAATTGGGTTTTTTGTCTTCCTGGAGTGGAGTTGTATGAGTTCTTTATATATTTTGGAGATCAAACCCTTGTCTGAGGTATCGTTTGCAAATATGTTTTCCCATACTGTTGGTTGTCTTTTTATTTTAATACTGTTTTCTTTAGCCATGCAGAAGCTTTTTATTTTGATGAGGTCCCATTGGTTTATTCTTTCCTTTATGTCCCTTGCTCTAGGGGACATATCATTGAAGATGTTGCTGTGTGGAATGTCTGAGATTTTCCTACCGATGTTTTCCTCTAGAACTTTTATGGTGTCACGACTTACATTTAAGTCTTTTATCCACCTTGAATTTATTTTTGTGTATGGTGTAAGTTGGTGCTCAAGTTTCATTTTTTTGCATGTAGCTGTCCAGATTTCCCAACACCATTTGTTGAAGAGGCTACTTTTACTCCATTTTATGCACTGCTCCCTTTGTAAAAAATTAATTGGCCATAGAGACTTGGGTTTATTTCTGGGCTCTCTATTCTGTTCCATTGGTCTATCTGTCTGTCTTTATGCCAGTACCAGGCTGTTTTGATTACAGTGGCCTTGTAAAATAGTTTGATATCAGGTATTGTGATCTCTCCTACTTTGCTCTTCTTTCTCAAAATTGCAGCAGATATTTGGGTTTGTTTATGGTTCTATATAAATTTTTGAAGTGTTTGTTCTATATCTGTGAAATATGCCATTGGTACTTTGATAGGGATTGCACTGAATCTATAAATTTCTTTGGGTAGTATGGACATTTTGATTCTTCCAATCCATGAGCATGGTATATGTTTCCATTTGTTTGTGTGTTTGTGTCTTCCATGATTTCTTTCTTCAGTGTCGTGTAGTTTTCTGAGTGTGGGTCTTTTACCTCCTTGGTTAGGTTTATTCCCAGGTATTTTATTTTTTTTGTTGCTATATCAAATGGGATTTTTTTCCTGATTTCTGCTTCTGATGTTTTATTGTTGGTATACAAAAATACCTTTGATTTCTTGATATTGACTTTGTATCCCGCTGTTTTGCCAAATTCATTTATTAGGTCGAGAAGTTTTTTGGCGGAGTCTATTGGATTTTCTATGTACACTATCATGTCATCTGCAAACAATGACAGTTTTATTTCCTCCTTTCCAATTTGGATGCCTTTTATTTCCTTTTCTTGTCTGATTGCTGTGGCCAAAACTTCCAATACTATGTTGAATAGAAGTGGTGATAGTGGACAACCTTGTCTTGTTCCTGATCTTAGTGGGAAAGATTTTCGGTTTTGCCCATTGAGTATGATGTTGGCTGTTGGTCTCTCATATATGGCCTTTTTTATGTTGAGGAATGCTCCTTCTATTCCCACTTTGCTGAGTGTTTATCATAAACAGGTGCTGTACCTTATCGAATGCTTTTTCTACATCTATTGATGTGGTCATGTGATTTTTGTCTTTGCTTTTGTTTATGTGATGTATTATGTTTATTGGTTTGTGAGTATTATACCATCCTTGCATCCCTGGGATGAATCCCACTTGGTCATGGTGTCTGATTTTTTAATGTATTGCTGGATGCAGTTTGCTAATATTTTGTTGAGGATTTTAGAGTCTATGTTTATCAGTAATATTGGCCTGAAGTTTTCTTTCTTTGTTGTGTCTTTATCTGGTTTTGGGATTAGGATGATGCTGGCTTCATAAAAAGAGTTTGGGAGTCTTCCATCATTTTGGATTTTTTGGAATAGTCTGTGAAGGATAAGGGTTAGCTCTTCCTTAAAGGCTTTGTAAAATTCTCCTGTAAAACCATCTGGTCCAGGGCTTTTTTGTATCAGGAGTTTTTTGATTACTGCTTCAATTTTGTCTGCTGTTATTGGTTGGTTCAGGCTTTCTGCTTCTTCTTCTTTGAGTTTTGGAAGATTATATTTTCCTAGAAATTTGTCCATTTCACCTAGGTTTTCATATTTCTTGGCTTACAGTTCTTTGTAGCAGTTTCTTACAATCTTTTGTATTTCTGTGGCATTAGTTGTAATCACTCCTCTTTCATTTCTGATTGTGTTTATTTGGTTCCTCTGTCTTTTTTTTCTTGATGAGCCTGCTTAAAGACTTGTCGATTTTGTTTATCTTTTCAAAGAACCAGCTCCTGGATTCACTGATCCTTAGAATTGTGCTTTTAGTCTCTATGCCATTTAATTCTGCTCTGATCTTGGTTATTTCCTTCCTTCTACTTGCTCTGGGCTGTCTTTGTTGTTGTTCCTCGAGTTCTTGTAAGCATAGGGTTAGGTTGTTTGTTTGAAATGTTTCTATCTTTTTTAAGTAGGCCTGTATCTCTATGAGCTTCCCTCTCAGGACTGCCTTTGTTGTGTCCCGTAAGTTTTGGGTTGTTGTAAGTTCATTTTCATTTGTTTCAAGGAACTTTTTGATTTCTTCCCTAATCTCGTCCTTGACCCATTCATTGTTTAATAGCATGCTATTCAGTCTCCATGATTTTGGGTGTTTTAGGGTTTTTTCCTTGAGGTCAGTTTCTAATTTCAGTCCCTTGTGGTCAG
The DNA here is from genome assembly GCA_004026765.1 of Micronycteris hirsuta. Taxonomy (NCBI): domain Eukaryota; kingdom Metazoa; phylum Chordata; class Mammalia; order Chiroptera; family Phyllostomidae; genus Micronycteris; species Micronycteris hirsuta. The sequence goes on from PVJI01003295.1 coordinate 83,053, forward strand.
AGAAAATACTTGATATGATTTTAACTTCCTTGATTTTGTTGAGGCTTGTTTTGTGTCCTATCATATGGTCTATCTTTGAAAATGTTCCATGTACATTTGAAAAGAATGTTTATTTAGCTTCTGTGTGGTGAAAGGCTATATATATATCAGTTCAATCCATTTCATTTAGGGGATTGTTCAGTGCCACAATATGTTTGTTGATATTTTATTTGGAAGATCTGTCCATTTTTGACAGTGGGGTGTTGAAGTCCCCTACTATAATTGTGTTGCTGTCAATATCTTTCTTGAAGTCCTCCAAGATTTTCTTTATGTATTTGGGTGCTCCTGTGTTGGGTACATATATATTTACAGTGTTTATGTCTTCTTGGTGGACTCTTCCCTTGAGTATTATGAAATGTCCTTCTGGGCCTCTCTTTATCGCCCTTTCTTTGAAGTCTGTTTTGAAGTCTGATATGAGTATTGCTACCCCAGCTTTTTTTTTTTCCTGTTCGTTTGCTTGGAAAATTTTTTTCCAGCCCTTCACTTTCAGTCTGTGTAGGTCTTTTGTCCTGAGATGGGTCTCTTGTAGGCAGCATATGTATGGGTTGTGTTTTCTTATCCATTCAGATATTCTATGTCTTTTTTTTTTAAGATTTTATTTATTTATTATTAGAGAGAGGGGAAGGGAAGGAGACAGAGAGGGAGAGAAACATCAATGTATGGTTGCTCCTCACATGGCCCTCACTGGGGACCTGGCCCGCAACCCAGGTATGTGCCCTGACTGGGAATCGAACCAGGACCCTTTGGTTCCCAGCCCACGCTCAATCCACTGAGCTACACCAGCCAGGGCCTATTCTATGTCTTTTGATTGGAGAATTTAATGCATTTATGTTTAAGGTTATTATTGATAGGTACTTTTTTTTGTACCTGTGTTCCTCTCTCTCTCTCTCTGTCTCTCTCTTTTCCTTCCTTTCCTTAAAGCAGTTTTTTTAGCATCTCTTGCAGAGCTGGTTTGGTGGAGGTGTATCCTTTTAGACTTCTTTTGTCTGGGAAGCTCCTTATTTGGCCTTCTATCTTGATTCAGAGCCTTGCTGGGTAAAGTAGCCTTGGTTGCAGGTCTCTGGTTCTCATTACTTGGAATATTTCTTGCCATTCTCTTCTGGCTTGAAGTGTTTCCATTGAAAAGTCAGCTGCTAACCTTATTGGGGCTCCCTTGTATATTACTTCCTGTTTCTTGCTGCCTTTAAGACTCTCTCTTTATCTTGGAATTTTGCCATTTTAATTATGATGGGTCTTGAAGTAGGCCTGTTTGGGTTCCTCTTGATTGGGACTCTCTGTGTTTCCTGGATTTGTGTGATATTTTTATCTTATCAAATTAGGGAAGTTTTCCATCATTACTTTCTCAAACAGGTTTTTTATCCCTTGTTCTTCTTCTTCTCCTTCTGGTATCACTATTAGATGAATATTATTATGTTTCATGTTGTCCTGCATTTCCCTTAATACTTCTTCATTCTTTCTGAGCCTCTTTTCCTTTTCTTGCTCTTTCTGGGTGTTTTTTTTTTTTCTACCTTGTCCTCCAGCTAACTGATCTGATCCTCTGCTTCATTGAGCCTGATTTCTTCTACTGTGTTCTTCAGTTCAGAAATTGTATTCTTCATTTCCTCTTGGCCCTTGTTGATAGTTTTTATTTCCTTTTTCATGTTGATATAGTTTGCAGTGAGTTCATTATAGTTTCCCTGTAGTTTCTGGTAATTCTCTGTGAGCTCATTGAGCTTCCTGATAACCAATGCTTTGAGCTCAATATCTGATAGTTGACTTGTCTCTGTTTCATTTGTCATTCTTTCTGGGGCTTCCTCCTTTCCTTTCATTTGGAGATTGTTTCTTTGTCTTCCCATTGTTTGTGAGACTCTTCTTGTTATCCTCTGTTTCTTCAATTGATCTGTTCTGACCCCCTGGGTCAGTGGTATGAACTTCTATGGTAGAATACCTATGAGATTTAGTGGTGCAGTCTCCTTAATCTCCTGAGCTCACTGGTCTTGGTCTGGTTGTTTATGTTGACTCTCTGTATATCTTTGGGTTTTGATTGTTGTTGGGTCTTTCTTCGCTGGGTCCTTTCCTCCAGCTGGTTAACCGAGGGTCACTCCATCCACCACACCTTGTATTCTGCTGTGCAGGTGTGGACAGGTTGTGGTGAAGATGATTCTTCTGTGTGAACCTGGTTTTGAGGCTTCTCTCTCACTCTTGTTCCATTGTTTGTTGTGGGTAATTTCTCCACCAATTGGTTGTATTTCCAGGTCAGTCCTAGAATGAGGTTAGTGTGGGTTCCACTTCCTCCTTCACCTCCTTCTGTTCTTTTCTCTTGGTGGTTCCTTTGTTGGTGGATTTCCTCTTCCAGCAGGTGTACTGATGTTCACCGCTCCCACCTTGCAAGTTCTCTGGAGCAACAAAGTGAAATTTGTCTCACTGTCTCTTTTTTTTGGGATGACCCCTGTTTGTGTCTTACTATGGTCTTTTCACAGCTCTAGGTTTTAATGTCTCACTGTCTGCTCATTCAATGTCCCCTATAGTTTTGGTCTCCAATCTCCATATATGCTGGAATACCGTTGGCTATTCGCTCTGTTCCTCAGAAGATCAGCTAGGTGTTTCACCAGTGGGCAGTGGGAAGTGGACTCTGCTCCCACCTATCTCGCCGCCATCTTCCTTCTCTCTGTACCTCAAGTGCTGATGCTGGTCACCAAAGGACACCGCTCAGGCTTCCAGCAAAGGTGGGGGAAGAGTGGCCTGGAGACGCCTGAGGAAAGACTGGGGATGGAAGCTTTGGGGAGAGTGCAGAGAGAGTAGCCACAGAGATCTCAGTGCTAAGTCATACCCCAAATGGCAGCAGCCATCCTTCTCTTCAATACATATTAATTCTTTTTCTTTATCCTCTTTGTCATCTTTGTTGGAAGTCAGGTAGATTCTGGAGGTGAGCAGTTAGTGAGATCAAAGGTGTGAGTGAGAGGGTAGGGTCTAAGCACAAACTGGACACTGGGCTAGTGTATCCAATGTTAATTGGTTGCTGGCAGCACAGTGGGCTAGCCTGGTGACACTGAGCACCATCTGCTCATGGTGGTGATGAACCTGGGACACATCCTTCATGGACCTTTCTCCTTCCCTGTTTCACCATCCTCTGTCTCCATTTCTGTCCCCTGGGATCACTTCCCCAAACAAACTACCTACCTCAAAGCTCTTGTCTCAGTGTTTACTACCCTGGGTTAAGCTGGAACCAATGACAAGTCACCTTTCTTCTGTGGACCAGGTCCTATATGCAGCATTTTATGCGTAACTGTTTTATTCCATTTAGGCTGCTATCACAAAAATCCCATAGGCTGGATGACTTCTACACAACAGGATTTATCTCTCACAGTTCTGGGGGCTGAGAAGTCCAAGATCAAGGTGCTGGAAGAGTTGGTGGGTGGCAAGAGCTTGTTCCCTGGTTCACAGTCATCTCACTTCCTCACATGACAGAGGGGCAGAGAGAGCTGTCTGGAGACTCTTTTATAAGGGCACTAATTCAATTCATGCGGCTCCATTCTCATGTCCTAATTACTTCTTAAAGGCCCCACCTACTACCATCCATTGGGGATTAGGTTTTCAATGTGTGAATTTGGGGGGAAACAGACATTCAGTTTATAGCAATAGCCCATTCAATCCTTATAACACCCAATGAGTTAGGAGCTATTATCTTCATTTTACAGATGTGGAAGCAGAGGCTTAGGGTTGAAATGACTTGGCCAAGTTCACATGGTTTGGAAGTGTTGGGGTTGGGTTTGATCCCCGGTCAGTCTAACACCATGGGAAGCATTTTGAGTCTGCTGTCCTGCCTGGAATCACATGTCTCCAGTGTAGCCCAATGGGCTCCAGTTTGTGCTGTGGGTGTGTCCTTCTCTGAGCTATCAAGGGTCCTCTTGGCAAGGGTGTCACAGGTGAACACTACCTTTATCCTACACCTATGGCCTGTACTGGCCACAGACAAGGATTCAGAACCACAGACAAGGACCCTGAGGCTCCCACCCTTCTGAATTCTAAGCACTTTGAAACTCACTTGAGATTCCTTGGCAGCTGATAAAGAGGAAAATGTGCTTGACTTGCTCTCTCATTTTATTTTTCTTAAAGAGACTCCAAAGGCATTTTGGGGTAAGCCTAAGGCCCCTGGACAAGTTAGCGCCAGTCTGGGGACAGGGGTGCTGATGTCTGCTGAGTCTGGCTTTGCTTTACTTTTGCAAAGACCAAGTGAGTCTTGTTTTAAAAAGCCTTTCTGTGCCATATTCTTCTGCAGTGTTGACTTCTGGGACTCTAGGATTCAGTCATTGGCATCAGCCTACAAATGCAGTTGAAAGGATGCCAGGAAACCTCCAGCCTCCCAAATAGCTCACCCTTGTGCACTGCATGGATGGGAATTCCATCTTCTTTGGAACTAGAAACCACTATGTACAGAACATTATTCTGGCTAGGCGCTGTGTGTTTTATATGAAATTTCTCATTTAGCTTCATAGTTTTATAAGCAGATGAGCACACTGAGGCCCAGAGGGGACACTTGGCTTGCCTGAAACCAGTAAGTGGAGGAGTCAGCATTTGAACCTAGAACTTCAGCTTCCAGAGTCCAGACTTAGGCCATTTCACCAGGCAGCTTCTACTCTTAGTGATTCTTTCCTTTGGATTAAGCCTGTTCTCTCCCTGAGAAATTATGAAGAGGATTTGTATAGTGATTCCCTAAAAGTCCTCTGATTGGGGGATAAGGGTCCCCAAGCCAAGGCAAATGGCTAGATCAACAATCATACCAGGGGTAGGCTCAGTCAGGCTTCACTGGTGTCTCAGTCCTACTGACTAAGTTGCATCGCAACGTTTCAAAGCAGGCAAGACCACATAGCAGCACCTTTCAAGGAAGGGACAATGTAATATAGACAGCTTATCTGAGACCTGGGAGGAGTGAGGGGCACCCTGGAAGAGACTGTGCAATGTAGATAGCTTATCTGAGACCTGGGAGGAGTGAGGGGCACTCTGGAAGGGACTGTACAATGCAAACATCTGGTCTGAGCCCTGGGGAAGGTGAGGAGCGCTTGTGTCCAGAGACCTGTATACTCACTCAGAGCGTGGTCTGCAGACCAGCATCTGCATGACCTAGAACTTGTTAGAAATGCAGGATCTCCTCTTGAGCCTAGACTTGCTGCTTCAGAATATGCATTTTAACCAGGTCCTTGGGTGACTTGAATGAATAATAATGTTTGAGAACGGTTGAACAGAGAGACTGAGCTTGTAGCACCCGACTATGCTTCAGTCTCATGCTGTGTTCCAAGGATCTCTTTTACCTTTCTGAATAGCCTAGGACTGAGTCTACCAATGAACTATGGGATCACAGATGAAAGTATTGTGCCCCCTCCATCTTTACCCCATTGTTTCAACCTCATGTACATTTTAATGCACACAATGATGTGAGAATTCTTGCAACATTAATTTTCTGCAACGAAGTGTCTCATGAAGCAAATTCCATTAAGTAATTTTAATCCAGTGTTTAATTTGCTATACAGCTCAACGTTTCCATTAAAATGTTTATTCATAGTAGAATTATTTTCATGGGATTGATTAAATTTTACAATGAACTCTTGATTCATCAATAGTTTTCCTTATACCAACTTTATGCTGAATATAACTTCAGCTATTTTGAGGTTTCTGCTGGCTTTCTTGTTCATATCTTTTTGTCCCTTCTTTCTATCAAGTTTAAGTCTCTCAGGTCAAGGTTTGCAGATCTATATTTTGTCAACAATACTACTTGTCTGTCAATTTTCAGCCCATTACAAGTTTTAGTGTGGGTCACTGTTGCTCTGTTAATTTTGCTCACTGCTGATTATTTCTTCCCGTAATCTAAGGTACAAATAATGCCCAGAAGGTAAGTGAAGACAGGGTGTCTTTTTTTTCTTTTCTTTTCTTTTGGCTGCCTTATCTTCAGGACCTAGAACACAGTAGATATTCCATAAATATTTATAGGCAGAATGAATAATATTCACTAACAATTGAATCAAAGACCAATGGTTTGTCTTGTTGTCTAACAAGAAGATTGTGAGCAATTTTAAGGAAAAGAGATAGATGGAGGTAGGTTTGGAACTGGAGGAGAAGAGAGAATATGGAGAGAGTGCAAACTCACATACACACAGTAACATATATGTAGGCAAAACCACACATATGTATGCACATAGAAATGCACATGCACACAGAGACACATGTGCAAATACATACTTGCACTCGGGTCACACATATTCAGGTATGCACAAACATGTATATGCACAAAGACATGAATATAGACATGTTTATGTATAATACACACAGCTACACAAATATATGCACACAAGACATACATATGCACATGCATACACATATATACAAAACACATATACAGAGAGATACACACACACACATATACAGACACTCACAAACATATACACACATTCACTCACCTAGTCTTCTGGTATATTGACTGATAAACTCTTTAATGCAGGAAGCATGAAATGCCTGGTGTAAGAATGGTGGGATAAAAATTGCAGGGTCAAAATGTTAATGCTTAATATACTCCTCTTTGGGGTGTCAGTGTCTCCATGTGGAGGTGAAAAACTTTTCCCTTCTTCCCTTGTAGATTTTTTGTTTGGTCTAATAATTAAATTGACATACAAAAGAGTAACAGGAGAAAAACAAATTTCATACATATGTACAGGAGCCTAGTAAAAATACGAAACTCCCAAGCAGTCAAGCAATTGAGGTTTATATGCCATCCTGAGCTAAGGAGAAGGGGTAGGGGCTTGGGGCTTTAAAGGAGAGGTAGACAATTCATGACAAATTGAGAAGAGCAAATGTTTCATAAGCAAATGTTTGTCATGTCCTGTAGATAAGTCTTTCTGACATAAAAAGTTATATCTGGTAATAGCTCTCTTCCTGGTGTACACTCACTATATGTATTCTTTTAGGCAGTTAAGGGAGAAACAGAAAGCTTTTCCTGAGTCTGCTGGATCTTAATTGTCTTCAGTTCAAATAATCCATGTGCCAAAGTGGCATATCTCAGGGTGGTGTGTGCTGCTCCCCCTCATTATCTTACAACTGGTACCTAATTAAATGCATATTGAGGTGAATTGAATATTGGAAAAGCAGTTGCTGCCTTTGTGTGAATTTATTAAAAAATCATAGTTGGTCTTTGGGTTAGATCCTTTAAAAATTATGGGTTATTGGAGAAGAAGAGTGCTTGGCCCTTGTTTTCAAAAGCTCCCAGTCTGATGGAGGAGGTGGATGTAGAAATTGAGCAATTAAAATGCAGCCCATTAAGGGCTGTGATAAAAAAATCCTCAGGGAGCTGAGGAGGCTCAGAGGGGGGATCTCATGCTCGATGATGAAGTTTAGTGGGAGCTGTTAAATTCTGAGCCATTAGACATTTCTGCTGGATTCCTTCTGGTGTGTTTGCTAACTAATTATAAAATAATTACAATGAACGCTTCAAGGGAGGGAAGTCGAAAAGTAGAAGAGGGCTAGAATTGAGGTCAGAAGATGTGCAGTTAGAGACCTGGGTTGCCCATTTGATCTGACCAAGTAAAACGGGGTGTAGAGTGGGGGTCAGAGAATATTCCTCCAAAACCACGATTTGGGGGATGGGAGAAGCAGATGATAGGATTAAGATACTTTGTATATCTATAGCTAGCTGGTAGCTGTGCTAATAGCTGTGCTACTGCCTCAAGGCAAAAGGTGTATAAGTGACTTTCAGAAGGTTAGGTGACTTGTGACACAGCGGAGGTTTGTGCCTGTATTTTCATAGAAAGGGAGGCAGTTCCCCTGGGTCACTGAGTCACGCTTGCCCCGACTGAGGATGGCAGTCAAGAGAAGGTGGAACAATAATGGGAAACTGGCAAATGTAGCTCACTGTGTGAGGAGTCAGAGACTAGGTCACACAGGAAGCTCCAGATCGGGATTTAAACTAAGGGCAGACAGCTATCAGGGGAAGAGGCAAATTGCTGGTGGTGAGACATGGGCCACATGGTATGAAAGGGTGTAGAAGGGCCCCCACTGGCCCACTGTGAGGTCTGGTGTGTAAGGAGGTGCCATGTGGCTTGGAGTAAGGAAGTGCCATGTGGTTTTGAATTAAGAGCTGGAGGAAGAAAGAGGAGACACACTGGGAAACCTGCCTGGGAGAACAGGGCAGCACAGCTGATGGAATTACGGGGACCTGCCTGGCCAAGCACAGATTAATGGGAGACACCTGGGATGCTGAACCGTGACCAGGATTGTTGAACTATGGACTTCTGCTTTTCTGAAAGATGGTACCTCTGACTGGAGTATTCTGAAACTGACCTGGTTTGGCAAAGGGAGGCAGGACTGTGTGTTTATGGGTGTTTTAAAGGGAGTGGGGCTTAATAGCAGAATTCTGCCATTATTCTAAATCTATATCTTTTAAATAAACAATTCTTTTCCTTTTCACCAAACTCTGGCATCATTGGGAGTTATGCTTCTTGGGGATGGGCAATCAGACCCCACAGCTGTTGCAGAACAGCATAGGCTGGAGTTCTGTAACACAAGCAGAGATGGCTGTTTTTCTCCCCTCAACTGCAACATCCCAATCTATAAAACAGGGAATAAAAGCATTTACTTCATAGGTTTGCTGTGAAGGCTAAATGAGAAAATGGACCCAAAAGCTCTCTGGAAATCAAACACCAGTAGTAAGCTGGTAGTTCTATTATTCAGATGAGGCTGCAAAGATTCGAGTCTGATTCTTTTGTTAGTCAGTATCTACTGCAATAATAGTATATAACAAACATGTCCCAAATCTTGGTGGTTTAGTATCTTGAACATTTTTCTCACTCTGGAGTCACTAGGTCAGTTGGGGTTCAGTGAATTGAGGCTGAATGAAGTTGGGCCTGCCTCCAGACTGGGGGCTGCATCTAAATCTTCTTCGTCAGCAGTGGCTTCATGCAATTTTAATCTCATTGTGCTGGCAGAGTGTAAGTGGACAAGCCAACTACATAAACAATTGTAAACCCTAACAGCCTGTCGCGGATTTTGACCCGCAAAATCCGTGAGGGGACCGCCCCGATCGCGTGAATCAATCTTACCCAGAGACACGCTTGTAGGTGAGAATCCGGTGACCACGGGTCTCCTCCACCATCCCCATCTTGGGGAGAAAGACCTCGTGGGTTGCTTAGCCGGGGCTTTTATTAGAGGCATTAAGACACATTTACATTGGATTGATTATTCATGGGATTAAGCAGAACAGGGGTAGGATTACTCATTAGCAGGGCCTCAGGATGTAAATTCAGGTCCGATGGCAGATAGGACCAGGTTAAAGTAATATGCAGGGGACAGCAAGCCAGAACTTTTTTAGATACATCTTTGCCAAATTCCTATTAGAGAGTTCCCATTTCACAGACATGATCCACACTTGCTCACACGGGAATCACACGGAGCTGTGCTCAAAACGTGTAAATTCTCAGGACTGCGTGTTTACATGCGTGTGGAAATCACTGCCACAACAGCCCATTAGCCATAGCTAGTCATATGGCAAACCCAACTTCAGTGGGCTGGAGAACATACTCCCCATCCTTCAGCTGGAGGTATGGCAAAGTCACGTGACCAAGGGAGGGTGGAAGGAACTGGGAACATTGATCTAATCTACTACAGCCCTTGAGGAAAAACTAGTGATGACTGGATGTCCCAGGTTGAGAGACTGGGTCCCAATTCATGCTACTTCCCTTCCCCTTCCTAGCCACGAGACTGTGTAAGTCAACCTCTCCGAGCCTCAGTTTGCTTATATGTAAGATGGGCATAATAATAGTTTCCATCCCATAGGATTTCAGTCAAGATTACTCAATTTATTACAACATCCTTGTAACTGGTGCCCTTGTTTTCACCCTGCACCTTCTACAATCTCTTCTCTACACATCAGCCAGAGTCAGTATTTAATTGCAGAAATCATCTAAAAAGACAGAAAGCAGATTAGTGGTTTCAGGGTATGGATATGAGTGAGAAAATGAGGAGTGACTGCTAATAAGTATGAGGTTTCTTTTTAGGAAGATAAAAATGCTCTAAAATTGATTGTGACGATGGTTGCATAATTCTGTGAATATATAGTTTCTCTGCCTGGAGTCTTCTACCCTCTCTCCAACCCCCAACCCTGCCCTCACCTCAGGTCTTTGTTTAAATATGGCGAGCTTTTCTTCACCACCATATGAAAACTTGAACTCCTCACTGCTAATTCCTTTCTCTTGCTCTATGTTTTCTAATATTTGTAACAGTCTGACATGCTTTATATTTTGGTTGTACAATTCCTTTGTTATCTGCTTCCTCTTCTTCCTTCTCCCTATCCTTCCTGCAATACACCAGGAGAATGCAAACTTCAAGAATGCAGGAATATTTATTTATTTTGAACATGGCTGCACCCCAGATGGATGTTAGCACGTAGCAGGCCCTCCATGAATATTTGTCAAATGCATGCTATAAAGGATATGATGTTGAAGTGTTCAGGCCTGGCATGTATGAGGGGATACTCAATATTTGCTTTTTTAAAAATCATGATTTATTTCAAGTAAAGTACTTAATTGTCAAATTGTCTGATATGACTCTGAGTTTGAGTCAGATGTTTTGCCCAGGGAGTCCTTGCTGGCACCTGCATGTGGAATAGGCTCCCACAGTGTCTGTAGATCACATTGCTGGCCTAGGTTCTTTCCTGCTGGGCTTAGAGTCATGACATTTATAAATCTCCGGGCTCTTCATCTCCTGCTGATCCTCAGAGAGGAGAAATGGTTTGTTGCTGAACATTTCCCCACTTCGAACAAAGGGATGAAGAGACGTCCAGGCGTCACCCGGAGGCTGTGATGGCACCTTGCTCATCTGTAAAATCCTTTATCCCTGCTCTGAGGCCCCAGAGGAGTTATAATCTGCCCTCTCTCATTGGCTCTCTTTCCTGCTGGCTACATTTCTTTGCATTTCTACCTTTTCTTCTTGCTAAGATGGTGGGAGCCTAGTCTGTGGGTGTCTCAAAGTGTCTACCACGGTACTTTTTATTTAGACAACAGAGTGAAAGTAGTAGGTGAGATCTAGGAGATAATGGTTTTCAGTTGTTTTAAATTGGGTTTGAAACTTGTTAAGAGATGGGCACAGAATGTCAGAGGGTGTGTTTGGGTTATTTGCCAACCTTAACAATCCTAGGTGTGCCAGAGAAAAGGTTAAGGAATTAGAAGTTTTGAATAAAATGGGAGGCTACAAGATATAAAGAGAAGGAAGTAAGGGAGGTAGGCAAGGTATCAGGAAAGGTTTCCTTTCATCGCATAGGCCCAATATGCAGAATATATATACATATGCTTTTTCTCCTGGATTCTGGCTTATTGGAAAATGTATGCATCACAGATATGATAGCGTCCTAGATATGTGTTTGAAGGAGGAGTAATTTTTTTTTAATAATTACGTTATTGTTTTTCAATGACGGTTGTCTGCATCCTCTCCCCTCCCCTCCCTCTCCCCCCTCCAACCCCACCTCCCTTCCCTGCCTCCCTCCTCCCCCTTGGTTCTGCCCATGTGTCCTCTATAACGGTTCCTGAAAACCCTTCTGAAGGAGGAATAATTTGAATAAATAGTTGGTATGTAAAAAAAAAAAAGAAGGAGGAGAATGAACTCAGCCATGTGAACTGACTTGCGCCACATCACCTTGCCAAGGAGGGCGAACCACCACTCTTTCCCGTGTCTTGGGGTCCTGGTTCTCACGCCGCATTCCTGAGTTTTTTTTGAACAGATCGGTTTGTTTTGAGGTTTTGCCTTACATTGAGTTAAAGTTTGTAAATTCTTTGTATAAATCCTGCATGCTCCTTACTACCCTCCATGCCAACTTTTTAAAGACAATGTTCTGTTAGAGAAATTCCCACAGAATTAGGCCCAGAGTCCCTGTGGGTATGCATGTGTGTGAATTTGGAAATTAAGAGAATTAATCTGACTCCCTGCATAACCAGTCACCATTTAATGGGGATCACATGGCTGTGGATGGGCTTGTTAGGGTAATACCAGTCTGTGGTGCTGGCCTGAGGAAGGGTGTGGGTACTCCTAAAAGATGGAAACAGTACTTTTAAGATCCCCCAAAGCTCATGGAAGTTTTAAAAACCATCGGGAGTAAGTACATGGAATCCAAATGGTGGCTGCAGGAGTCAGTGCTTGCAAATCCCGCATTTATGGGGAGACCTGAAGGCCTGTGTCTTTGTCGCTAGGCAATTACGTTTGGCAAGACATTAAATAGCCTAGGAAGCTGCAAAGGGCAGATCAAACTGAGCTGTGGAAAATGCACTTGCTTGCTAGTGGCCAGCTTGTATTAAAGAACGAATCACTTGAAATGGGAGGTGGGAGCCACGTTTGAGCAGACCACAGCCTTCAGACAGATAGTATTGTTCGCCTTAAAATGGTCTGCTAGCAGTTCTTGGCAGGAGAGAGTTCATTTGCCTTTAGATCTGTTCCACACCACTTCCTGAGTGCTGGCAGTGGGGTAGGGGTGCAGATTTTAAGATTTGCTCGCTCTCCAGAAATTTGTAGGCCATGACAATGTAAATATTTCCCTACAAAACACTTGCACATACCAAGTGTGTAGAAATCAGACAGTAGACTTACATGTTATAAGATTATGTATTTGCATGTGTGCATGTGTATATATGTGTTTGTATGTGTAGAGGGCACTCTCTAAAGAACTGATAAATATAACAACAGTATTAATTACTCCTTGCTTTTTTTCTTTAAGCTTTATTGAGGTATCATGCACATACCATAGAATGTATCCATTTAAGTGTATCATTCAGTAGCTATTAGTATATTGATGGAGTTGTGCAACCATCACTACCATCTTATTTTAAATAGTTTTCACCACCCCAGAAATAAACCTCAGGCCCCTTTGCCATCACCCGCCATTCCTCCCTGAGCCTGAGGCAACCACTAATCTATTTTTGTCTCTATAACTTTTCCTTCTCTGGACATTTCATATAATGAAATTATACAATATTCTATGTGGTCTTTTGTGTCTGGTTTCTTTCACTTCACATAATGGTTTTGCATTCATCCATTAGATACACTTGGAAGCAATATTTTCAGCATCAATATATACTTTAATTTTGTCCTTTCCTTCAATTAAAGACACAATTAATGGGAATAAATCTCATGAAGGTAAAGACTTCCCGTTTGTGGCATGCCCACTCATTTCAATCTTGGTTGAGATTTGACCCCTTATATCATTAATATTAGTGCTTTTATTTTTCTGATCTCACTTTTTATAAAACAGTCAGAGTAAAATGTAATGAAATAGCTAATAATCATCTCAACACAGACAGTGGTGGTGCAGAGCTGTTGGCTGGTAAGCAGAGCTGCCTAAAGTGGTAATTTGTCAAATGATGTGTGAAAGTTGACATTTGGCCTATAAATTTGACTTGAGGACATTAATTAGCACAAGATCAAATGGTGAGAAAGGGCTAGAACCAGCTGTTGAATGCAAAAGCTTTCCCTGGAGCAACTACTTTCTATGTGGATGCAAAGAAAAAAGGTGAGCCCAGTGGGTGGGTGGAGAAGTAACACCCTGGACAGGGGGAAAGAGGGACAGAATCAGGAAAGGAGCTAATGTGGAATTTGGATTTGAGAGGATAACTAGTGTACAAGGGTTCCCTAGAGAAACAGAACCAGGAGGATGGTATATCTATTTAGTAGGATATATGATATATAATTATAATACATTATATAAATATATTATAATATATAAATTATATATATAAAGGAAATTTATTATGAGAAATTGGCTCATGTGATTATGAGCCAGTTATATAATCACGTGATTATCAGAAGTCCTGTGACCTGCCATCTGCAAGCTGGAGACCCGGGACAGCTGGTGGTATGATTCAGTTTAAGTTCAAAGGGGCCTAAGATCCAGGGGTGCTGGTGGTGTAAGTCTCAGTCTGAGGGCAGGAGAAGGTGAGATGAGATGTCCCAGCTCAAACAGTGATGCTGGAAGGGAGGGGCAAATTCCTACTTTCTTTGTCTTGTGCCTGTTCAGGGCATCCTGCAGCAGAGAGGACAGTCTACTGTGCTTCATTTGTAGAGCATTTAGAATAGTGCCTTGAGTCGCCAACTGAATGCTAGTCTCATCCAGGAAAACCTTCACAGACACACCCCAAGTGATGTTTAATCTAGCAATGCTGTGGCCAGTCCAGTTGACACATAAAATTAACCATCACAACTGGGAATCAGTGAGTGGGCAGATAAGGGAGGGAACAGCTCCTCAAGCAGAGGAAACAGCCTAAGCAAAGATGCGAGCCAGCGAAGTGTGAGTTTGGATCACAAGTAGATCAGGTTTCCTGGAGGATATGGGATGGGAGGAGAACCTTATTATGGGAACTTTATTATGTGCAAGACACTATTCTAAATGCTCCACAAATATTAACTCACCTAATCCTCACAACACCTCTAAGAGCTAGGTGGGGGTGGTAGTGGTCTCATTTCACAGGGTAAGCATTCGAGGCCTGGAGAAGTTAGGTGACTTGCCTAAGGCCACACTGTGTATGATAAGCACTCTGCTAATCCATTCAGTAGAGCACTGAGATCAGGGATTATTTTGTAGCCCAGTAAATTTGTCCATTTACTAGGACACACTACTGGCATCTTTGTTGACAAAGGACAGAGATCCTAGAGGACAAAAATATTGATCACTTGTCCCTCTTCATCAACAAAACTAACTATAAAGTGACTGGAATGAAGATCCTTAACTTTTACAAGGACAGGAATGTCACGTCTCAGTACTGGGGCCTTCTCTACTCAGGGCCTCTAAACGCCCTTCTAATAAAAGAAATAATCAGCACTTTTTTTGTACCAGGAAAATTCTGCCAGCTAAGGAGAAGACAATTTAGTATCACTGACTGCTTGGTCAGGCAGTGTGATTGGACCAATCTTAACCCCCTGTCAAGTTCTGCCTGGACACGCATCAGCCCAGGATTCCAGAAACCTGAAGTTCTTTGCAAGTCTTTGCTTCCCTAACTGAGACTGTCTCCTGGGGAGAGGAAAGAAAATGTTGGTCAGAAGCTCTGGAGGCTTTTCTGAGACCCACATCTGCTGCTTGGAATAGCAGCCCTTGATCCAAGGCACTATTATCTCATCTTTGTAATACTCAAACAAATTCACATCCCACCTGCACTTTAAATTCTTCAGTAGCTCCCCATTGCCCTCATGATAAAGGCAAGCTCTCCAGCAGGATCTGATCATATTCATGGCTTGCTCCAATCTCCCCCAGTTTAATTTACCAGATAATCAGGCCAAAATAATTTTAGGACTGTATAAATGTAACTACTCCTTAACTGTTAAGGAGCTGAAATTACATTCGGCCCTTTGAAGGCAACTGTGAGGCTGATGTGGCCCCAGTGAAAATGTGTTTGACACCCCTGCCCTAGCTCATTTTACCTTCTCAAGAAATGCAAGCAGCAGGTGCTCATTTTAAAAAGGAGGCTCCAAGAGTGGGCGTACACTTCTTAAAGTCCAGAGGTTACGAAGGGGTGAGACGGGTTCCATCTGACCCTAAAGCTACTTAGCTTTCTGTCACCTCTCACCACCTTAGAGGAGAAAGCAGGGGGAGCTCCTTGGAGGAACTGCACCCTTGAGTTCACGGCAGCTCAGGTTGTATTGGACGTTTGCTTCTGTAGCTGCAAATCAATCAGGGGTTGGGGAGTAGGTTACTCCTGATTTGGGTTAAGTTAGTTAATTTAATCCTAGATCAACATGGTTCTTAGACCACCAGCATCAGTAGCACTTGGGGGTTTGTTAGCTATGCAGTGGGAACCACTCAAGACTTACTGACTCAGAAACTCTGGAACAGGGCCCTGCGATCTGTATTTTAACAAACTCCCTCATCCCCCTGGGGAGTACTAAAGTTTTCTAAAGTTTGAGGACTGCTGTCCTAGTGCTTCACACCCTGGCTACAAATCACAATCACCAGGGGAGCTTTGAAAACATTCTTATGCTCAGACCAACAGGGATCTCTGAGATGGGGTGGGACCTGGGCATTGGCTTTAAAAGAAACTCCCTCAGGTGATTTCAATGTGCAAGGAGCATTGCTCAATTGAGCAAATCAGCAACGACAACCATAGCAAAACACTTTTAATATTTGAATTTCAGACAAACAATGATTAGTTTTTAGTATATCTCGCGGAATGTTTGGAACATACGAGTGATAAAATTTTCAAGCTTCTCAAGCCTATATGCAATCAAAGCTTAGAACCACTGAGCTTAGTATATGAACGTGCTGTAACCTCGAAGAAACTGAGATATGACACAAAGATAGGAAGGTGCATGAATCTCACGAGTGGAGCTCCATGAATCCTGACTTAAAAACCCCTGTGTAACTACCACTCAGGTTAGTTTCTGTTCCAAGTGTGGTCTGTGGATCTGCAGCATGGACACAACTTGGGAGCTTGTTGGAAATGTAGAGTCTCAGGCTTCACCCTAGACCGACTGAATTGGAATCTGCAGTTTAACAAGGTCCGCAGGTGATTTGTGTTAACCTTAAGTTTGAGAAGCTCTGATCTACTCTCCTTCTGTGCTGTCCAAGATGGTAGCTATGAACCACATGTAGCTATAAATTAAAATTGGTTAAAATAAAATAAATCGTAAAAGTCAGCTTCTCCATCACACAATCCATATTTTAAGTTCTCAAAACCTCATGTGGCCAGTGGCTGCCACCTTGCACAGCAGATACAGAAAGTTCTATTGGGTGCCACTCTTTTAGAAGGCACCAAAAGGACATTCTACAACAGGTAGGTTATTGGAGCCTTCTTCAAAGACAAAAGTAAAAATAGTTATGGGTCAGGGAGGCAAGAAAAGCAGTTACTCAGCAGAAATGCCTGTGTCATCTGAAAAAGGTGGGAAAAAAATCCCAAAATCTCTTTCGAAGTTGGCCACATTCCTGGTCGAGCTTGTCACTGCTGCGCTGGCAGAAATGCTGCGGCAACGCGGAGCATAAGTGCACATGACATCCACATTATTACCAGATAAATTCATTAGGACGGATGCAGTCACAGTGAATACCAAATGAAGCGGCAGCGGCAGGACAGTAAATTAAAGTGTTACAGAAACAGCGCTTACCACGGCAGGAAGCCTCCCTCTGGCTCCCTTTGCCTGTTTGGAGACGGCATGGGGGCAGAGGACTCATCTGAGGGTTGGCCACTGAACTGTCGGAGTGCCTTGTGACAAGGGTCACTGCAGTGTAGAACCTGGAGGGGCTTGAAGACTTTTGGAAACACAAGGGCCAGGGGAATTTGAATCCCGGCCTCTGGGTCTGTACCAAGAAGCCTGGGATTGTCAAGGTCAATTATCACCCCTTGCATTTGCACAGAATTTATTGTTGCAAATGTTTTGTGCATTTCTCTCATCTGATTGCCAGCTGCCTATAGGGTTGTAGTGAGAGCAAAATCAAAGAAAAACTCTGAAAGCTGAAAGTGTTTGGAAAAAATTCATTGTTTCCTCAGTTTCAATTCTGGATGCATTGATCCCAAGCTGTGAGTTCTTGGGCAATGTGCTAGCCTCTCTGATACTCGGTTTCCTTACCTTTAAAATTCTTACCTCAAAGGGTTGGTGGGGTGGAGATGCTATGTGCTGGCACCCAGTAGTGTGCTAAGCAAGTGGTAACTGAATATTTTTAGCCTCTATACATTTTCTAAGAAACTACTATGTACCAGGCATGAAAAGTAATACCAAGATGGGTAAGACACGGTCCTTGTTAGGTGCAGAAAGCAGAAATGCATAATTAATCCCACGACTCAGTGATCAGGGCACAGAGGTGTTTACAGAGTGCTGTTGGGACCACAGAAATGCTCATTTATCCTGGAAAAGGCTTTGTGGGAGGTATTATTTGGATTGGATTCTGAGTGAAGAGTTGGAGCTTGCTAGGAAGACTTGCGGAAGGGCATCGCAAAGAGAGGTGGATTAGCATTTGAGAGTGTGCAGGGTGGGAAAGAGCATTCTCTCTGCATTCAGAAAATTTTAGGAGTTCTAGTGACTCAGTAACAGGGGATACATATGGGGACGGTTGGGAGATGAGCCAGAGAACAAGGCAAGGACTATGAGTCAGAGTAAGGTCTTGCATCATCTCTCATTGGTGAAGGACTACATTAGTTCTATTAAGGCATAGCAAATTACCTCAAAACTTAGTAGCTTAATATATCAATAAACCTTCATTATCTCACAGTTGCTGAGGGTCAGGAATTTGGGAGTGACTCGGCTGGGTGGTTCTGGCTCAGGGTCTTTCATGAGGCTACCATAGTTAAGAGGTCAGCTAGGGCTGCAGTCATCTGAAGGTTTGACTGGGCTGCAGGATCCACTTTCTAGATGGCACCCTCCTGTGGCTGGCATGCTGGTGCCAGCTGGGGGCTGGAGGGCACAGTTCCTCATCACATGGGCCTTCTCATGAGGGCTGCTTGGGTGTCCTCATGACATCCCCCGGAGCAGGTGATCCAAGAAAGATCAAGGTAGAAGCTGCAATGTCTTTTATACCTTAACACTAGAAGTTACCCATGGCATTCTGCAATATCCTTCCAGTTACACAGGTCAGCCTATCTGGTGTGGGAGGGGGCTACACAAGAGCATGGCTGTCAGGAGATGAGAACCATTGGGGCCATCTTGGAGGCTGGCTACCTTTCCAGTAAGATGAGGGATTACAACATTGGTCTCTCTTTACCAATGAGGAGACTGAGGCATGAGGTTGAAGGACTCACCCAAGCATCATGTAATGAGATATGGGCAGTATTTGGTACCCTGCTGCCTTAGCAGCTCTTTCTTCTATTCAAATCCATTTCATTAGGGTTTTTAAAGGTGTTACTAGAATAGCAGAGAACTCTGAATTCCCTACAGGGAGTTCTAGGGAAATTTATACTCAGAGCAGAAGCTAAACCCAGGAGACCACTGAATTCTTCAGGCCAGAAACTACTGCTCAGGTGAAAACATATTGTTAGGTTTAGAGGGTGGCTGCTCTGTTGATTAATTTCAGTTTATTAAAGGCTAGTTTATTAGTGTTGGTTTTCAGGAAGTTCATGATTAAACTAGAAAAAATTATCTGAATTTATAAATAGATGTAGATAGATACAGGTCGATGAATGGGTGGATGAGTAAATAGATGGGTGGATGGACAGATAGAGATAGATAGATAGAAGATAGATATAAAAAGGTGATAGATAAGTAGGTAGGTGGGTAGATGCTAGCATAAGACTACCAACTTTCTTTGGGAAGGATTGTCCTTTATTTTGACATTATGCTCTTTCTGGATAATACTTAAAAAAAAAACCAGGCCCCAGACCTTAGAGTCATCCTTGACTTATCTCTGTTATTCATATTCCATATTCTGTCTATTGCCTCTAATTTTATTTTAATTTTAAAAAATATTTTGTTTATTTATTTTTGGATAGAGGGGAAGGGAGGGAGAAGGGAGAGAAACATTGATGTGAGAGAGAAGCATCAATTGGTTGCCTCCTGAACACACCTGAATGGGGACTGAACCTGCAACCCAGGCATGTGCTCTGACCAGGAATCAAACCAGCGACCTCTCGTTTTGAGGGAAGATGCCCAACCAACTGAGCTACACCGATCAGGGCTGTCAGCTCTAATTTTAAAATATATTCGGAATTTGGCTACTTCTCACCACTCTTTGGCTACCACCCCGGTCAAGCCCACCACTGTCTCCCGTCTGGATTATTGCATCCTTTGCCTCCCTTCTTTCTATTCTCCACAAGCTGCCAGATGGGCCACATAAAACTGTAAGCAGATCAGTCTGCCCCTATTCTCAAGCTCTTCCAGTGGCTCCCAACTTGGAGTAAACCTCAAATTTTACATTTCAGCTCACCCCCTGTTTTTTCTCTGACTGTCTCCTCCCTTATCCACTTTGATCTGCTGCTCCACACACTCTCCTGACCCATTCCCTCTCAGCATCTTTGCTGACCCCTTACCTGACAGGCTCTTCCCCAGACATCTGCATGCCCCCTCTCCCACCTCCTCAGAGAAGACTTTTTGGCCAAGCTAGCTAAATACTCTACCCCCAACTGTTTGTGTTCATTGCTGCGAGCCCCTACTTCTGGAGGAGTGCTGAATGTAGAGTTAGTTCTCAATAATTCTCTGTTGAATAAATGAACAAATGAACAATTAATAATAGTCAAGGCCTTTACACCTCATTTAATCCAGGAAAGTAGGTATGATTTACTACTAACCCCCTTTTATAGGTGGGGACACTGAGTCTGGAGAGAGCAATTGGTTGGCCTCATCATGGCCACGCTGAGATTTGAGCTCAAGCCTGTCTTTGTCCAAGGCCACTGTGCATTTTGCCCCTCACCACCTTGGGTGGTCTTCTGGGGTGTGGACCTTGTACCTTTAAACTTCTGGAATTTTGGAATGCCAGCTTCAAATTCTGATTTTTCACCAAATGGACTGAGTTTTCAGAGAGGTGATTAGGGGACATTGGGAAGTCCTGAAAACTTATCTATTAGTTTTACTTTTCCTCTTTTTATTTCACAATGCTTTTTGTAAATACCCTCACTACTAGGGTGGTCAGTCATGCGGGCTGTGAAAAAAATTCACAAAGAGAAGAAAGTGCAGAGAGTAAAAGTTTTTATTTTACTTTCCCAAAGGAGGGAAAGGGCTAGGTGCAGAGATATGCACTGGCCAGGAGGGGTTAGGGCTTTGGGCTTTTACTGGGTAACGGGGTGGTTGAAGAGCAGGATGTTTCAGTTGGGCTGCAACCTGTGTCAGTGTTACCTCAGGTGCAGGGTCCAGTGCTGGGGTCTGGTATGTCCTGTTTGTTAAGTTCCTGGAGCCTCTGCGCCTTTAGGGTGCTTCCAGTAATTTTCTAGTACTGAGGATAAAGGCTCATAAAACAGTTCGGGTCAGTCATGCTTTATGAGGTGCAGCTAGCTCTGGGAAAGTGGGCCTGAAAAGGGGGCTTTTGTCCTGTTATTCACCAGGCCTCTAATAATGGCATTCTCCCCGTGTCCCTCCAAACATAATTTCAGAAACCTTGTTGGCTAAGAACTGTCAGCTCCAGACAGCACAGGACACTCTGGAAGAGGACCAGCTTTCCTTAGTTCTGCTTGGAGGTAACAAAGCAATTCAGAGTCTCTCTAGACAGTTGGTGTGACTAAAAATAACTGAGCTGCCATTTTCTTCACATTTCACTTTAAAGACAACACAATCGTATTCTAGAGTTTCCAATGAAAGGAAAAAGGCATTCCTAATTCTGCTGTGTACCTCGGTAGCCACATTGAGTTATGAACATCTTCCAAGTTGTCAGAACTTCTTTCTGTGGTAGGACTTAATGAAATTCTGGTTGAGGAGTGTTAGGGAGAGAGATAGGAATAAAAGACCACACACACACACACATTCTCTCTCTCTCTGTCTCTCTCACACAGAATCTGGAACTCACTCTTAAGCCATGTGGGAGACAGGACTGATAATTCCTCATGAAATGAATAAGAAGATAATTAATGAACAATTAATAGCTTTCATCAGTAGTCAGGACCTATCCATTCATCCTCTCATTTAATCTGGCAAAGTAGTTTATTTCTGTTCCCATTTTGCAGATGGTAAGACTGAGTCCAGGGAGGTTAATTGGTTGGTCTAGGCTGTGCACGAGCTAAGATTCCATGGTTGCACCTGATGAATGGGAATTCCCTGATCCACAGTGTATAAAACTCTCCTGCATGCAGGAGCTTCTGCTTCAGTCCAGGTTCATTCTCTTGGATTTGCAATCTGCTTCTTGACCTGGGGAGATTACACAATGTGAATGCTGGGTCCCAGCCTCAGGGGTTTTGATTTAATTGGTGTAGATGGGGGCAGCAGTTATGCATTCCAATGTGCAGTCAGGGTTGAAATTCATCAGGTTAAGTCTTTGCTGAGTAGGAGAAGCCTCCAGAGAGATGCAAATATGAGTACTCTGTCAGCAGCTCTCTACTAAGCTGAGAGTGGGAAGTAGGTTTTACATTCTGCACTAAGCTTTAGCATGGAGTGCATTTATTTGTGTGTCTCTTCCCAGAGCCCTACTTGGAGGCCTTTAAGAGTAACGATGGCCCCTGTGGCTTGAGAGTAAGGCTTGATGGATAGAAGAATGTTCTCCTCTTGCTCAAACAGTCACTTTATGCTTTCTCAAGTTAGGAAAAGGAACATAGAATGGTGGAACAGAAGGTAAAGAATTCTCCAGGAAGCCGTATTAGGATAGCAAGGAAAGAGTCAGAAAGAGGATTCCACTGTTTAGGATGGGCACCATACCACAAGGGAAAAGAAGGAGAGTTCAGCTGGGGGACCTCAAAGACAAAGAGGAGGAAACTGCTGGGGAAGAGGCCATCTGTCTTGGTTTCATTGCTTCTTCAGCTCCTGCAACAGCACCTGGTACACAGAGGGTGCTGCATAAATATTTGGTAAATAAATGATGAAAATACTTAAAATAGCTATCTTTTTCAAGAGTTTGTCATGATTGGCCTCTTGGACTTCCCTTCCTATCCTTCTGGATATCAGGATAAAGATGATCCAGAAATGAAATATGTAGCTCTATGGCTGGAAGGTACTAGAAGGAGTGGAAACATATCACTGCAGGGCCATCTCTAGGAGGCAGGATCAGGATGGTGCATTTAAGTTGCAGTGAGGTGGGGATCAATGCACCGACACTTAGCTTTGCTGTGAGCAGGTCCTCTGGACACGACAAACTTGCCCCAGAGGCTGCAAACCGGAGCTCCACACAGAGAAGCTGGCTGGTAGATATTTTGTTTGGGCCACCATTTTATTAATATTATTTTAAATTCATTACCAACATTTAAAAATTGGGAGATTTCCTTTAGACATGTAGATTTCTGACTTCTCTGGAGACTTTACTGGGCCATAATTTCCACTGGCAAGAATGGGCTTGCCCTCTGTTCATGGGTCTTCCCCGATGTTTATTACCAACCTAGCTCCCGTAGGCATTTGAGTTTGACATTCCATGTGCTATTTTTGCTGCTATGCATGGTTACCTCAGTTGTTTGTTTGTTTGTTTTTTGCCAGGTACTTATTCTGGCCACTTTTCCTCACTGAACATTTGGCACCTCAGCCAGTCTGTTTCTCAGACTCTCCAGGTGAACTCTTCACACCCAACCCAGGCTGCACTTGACACCTCTCATCAGCCCAATGTGGCAGGCACTGCTGGATTTTAATGCCCAACAAGCATTCCCTCATCTCTTTTTTCCTTTTAGCTAAAAAAAAAAAAAGGCTTTAGGAAATCAATCACAATTGTTCTAAGTTATCTGGGGAAATCCCATATTATTTTGCCTGGTATTGGTTTAGGGATGGGCATGTGACTTGGTTATGGTCAATGACACCTAAGAAGTCTACTAGGAGTTTCTGAAAAAGATTTTCTTCCTCATAAAAAAAACGTTCCCCACCTTCCTTTTTCTGAAAGCTGTCATGTGGAGATACGATGCTTGGAGTTGTGGCAGCCATCTTGTGACCATGAGGCCAGGCAGCATAATCATGCTGAGTAACAGAAGACAGGAAGATCCAGGGACCCTCATGACATCACTGATTAGCTGAAACAAATCTAGGTTCATTATTATGGATTTCTAATTTTGCAAGCCACAAATACACTTATGGTGTAAGCCATTGTTAGACTTAAAAAAAAAAAGCCAAAACATTTCTGACACATTTCTTTTACTAAGTAGATTGTAACCTTCATGAAGGCAGAACTGCATCTGCTTGTTTACTAATATATAGGCAAAGCTTATCACATAAGCTAATGCACATAGTTAGTACTCTATGAATATTGGTTAAATGGATGAATATCTCCATTCCAGTCATTTCAAACTAAGTAAGTACGAAGAAGGCAAAAACACCTAATTTATGTGCTCTGTACAAATATACAACATATTTAAATAAAATTCAGTTATTAATTTCCGAGTAGTAATATGAGGTAATACATTTGATGTAAATTTATAGGTCAGAGTTCTGTGCCTTAAAGGGGATAAATTACTTGCCAGTATACCTAGCTATAGCCACAGCTGACAAGTATTGGAGTCGGTATTTGAATCCAGGTGGTTTGAGTCTGAAATCTGTACTCTATGGACTCTGATTCATACACTCACCTCTATTACCTGCCAACCTCAGGGGAAGGAGCAAATAAAATAGCTCCTACAGGTTTTGCCTTGTGAAATACAACAGATGACAGAACTATCCAGAAGAATTTGGTCCCCTTGAGCGCTGATTCACCAGATGCTATTTTTGTGCCACTTATGAGTAGAGCCACAAAAATTGGCATCACAGAACCCGACAGTTAGAAGGGAACTTTGGCAGCCCTCCCTTTCAGCTGACAGCCTTTGAGCCCATGCTGTGGCAGCTAGAACACAGACTTTGGAGTCTGATGGGCTTGATTTCTAATTCCAGCTCTGCCACTCACAAGCTGCGTGACCTTGGACATACAAAGCCAGCATTCCAAGCTTTGGTTTTATCATCTGCAAAAGGAGGGGGTGGATATAATGAAATAAAATATGGGAAATGCTTTGCTCAATACCTAGCACACAGTAGGCCCTCAATAAACATTAGTTTCTGTTTCAGGCCTGAGGCCAACTGTAAGTGAATTTTTACATTTATAAAAGTTATTTTATTTTACATATAAGGCAGGTGTAAAAGGGATGAGGAAAATTATATTGCAGATTTCATAACCCTTATTTATAGGTCCTGTGCCAGAGAAGTAAACCTTAGTTCGTCTCATTGTAAAAGAGAAAGAATTAAAGCTACTTTCTACATTGTGCGCAGTAAAGTGAAGATCTCTATGTATCACTTAATTAAAAGCTGCAGAACATCTTCCTATCTGCAGACGAATGACATTTAAATAGAGACTAGTGTTCAGCTATTTCATTCCATGGTTAGGTAATATGCCCCAAATAGCATGCCTTAGTAATTACTGTACATTTTTCTTAAATACCCTGTTTGTGTTGGTTGTCTTATAACCAGATGATACACATACATAATTTTATATTTATGGATAAGTGCTCTTTCCTGACTTGAACATCTAAATTAGACAATGTAAAATCAGATAATTGTAGAGAAACATTTGTCATCTGGCATATGAGATCTTTAGGTAAGTAGCGTAATTATGTGTATCTGTTTGGAATCAATTGAAGGTGGGTGGCCTGATGTTTATCAGTTATCTTTCCATCATCTTCTCATTTTCAAAGTGAAATTCCAATTTACCTAGAAGAATGGCTTTGGGCTTTGACAGCTCTTATCAAATGTCCTTGCTCTTGCTTTTATAAACTGGTGTTCTTGGAGCCTGTGGGAGCTGTGGGAGCATGTTTAAGTGAAATAGCTTTTTAAAGCAAAACAATCAAATAAAACAAACAAAAGCCAAAAGACTATCCAGAAAGAGTTTGCATCTCCCCTTGACTGATGACAGATCTAGCCAATGAGATTCACATGTGACTCAGGTTTGGTGAAGCATTAAACTTTATTTTTCAGGCTTCAGTAACTGGCTGAATGGTGGGCATGTGACCTTAGCAGAGCCAATCTGCATTCTTCCCTGGAAATTGATGTATATGCTGGAGGAAAGACTCTTGCTTTTGGCTGTAAATATAAAGGAAGATGTAAGCTGTAGGTGCTTGTAGTTTTCTTTTCTCCCATTACATAGAGAAGACTTCTGTGGTTGAAGATAGTGAAATGAAGCTATAGAGGAAAAAGGTGGTGAGAAATTGATAGGGGAAGAAGAGAGAGAGAGATTGATTTTCAATTCTTTCCCAAGAACCCTTTCCAAGCCATGTGAAACAATAAGTGCTATTCCCCTTAGTCACCCACTGTTTAGAGGTCTGGGAAAAGAGGAGAATCCAGGAAACAAGAATGAAGAAGCAGCTCTTCCAGGTAAGAACATTAGTTCTTATTTTGGGTTATAGGTGAGCGAAACATCCAACATTCTGCAGGGCCCACAGGTGAAGAAAGCCTCTGTAGAAATTAATTAGCAGACTAGCACTGTCCAGTACAAATATAAAGTAAACCACAAGTATAATTTTAACAAAACTTTTCTTAGTCATGGTTTGAATTTATTGTTTGACCCATTGCTTGCAACAAAAAGAAGTTGACCTCTGACAAATTTCCGTGTCCATCTTGAGTGTGACTGGACGCTGGTTTTGGGGCATGTTCTTCTCTGAGCCCAGTGATTCAGAAGATCTTGTACAACCTGTGACAAGGCAGAATTAGTGGCTTCTTATTCACTTTCTGAGTGTTTCTGGCTACTCCCTGGCATGGAAATGGAGGAGAGAGCATGACAGCTGGTCAGATTTTGGTAAGGCCATGTCTTTTCTTACAAGATTTGCTGGGCCTCACACATATTCCTGTCCTTTGACTCAGTAACTCTAATTCTTGGTCTCTATTCTGAATACATTACAAGGTGGAACAAAGATTTATCTGTAAAAGTGCAGAGCCAGGGTCAGCTAGAAGCAACCCAGGGACCCACATTCAGGACAAAATTAAATTAATTATGATTCTTCCACATATGACATTTAGCTTGTCCCGTACAGAAGTTGAAATGATATTCTAAATATTTATGCTACATTACTGAATAAAAAAGTAGGGCAGGGAAATAGTGAAGAATAATTTGTGAATTATGTAACAAGCCCTCAGTGCAGAGACTAGAAGGAAATATGCTATTATTTGACTGTGTCTGGATGATGGGATTGAGGGCATATTTTTTCTTGCTTCCTTATATTTTTCTTTTCCTCTCAAATTTTCTATAATGATGATGTATTGCTTTTATGATAAGAAAAACAAAATAAAACAAAGTATAATAAAGCAAAATGAGTCTTGCCTTGACTGCACTCTACCTTCTTCTCTCTGGGTAAGCAAAGATGTTTGACTACTTGCACTTTCAGCTGGGGAGGGGGTCTGGGAAGTCAAAATCCTTCAGTGATCATTCAGTAAGTTCCTTCACATTTGTATTCCTAGGCCTTTTACCTGTAAGGAGAGATATGAATTCCATGCGATTGCTATTCAAAAAGGTAAGGAGAATGAAAAGGACCACAGATGGAATATTGAGTGGTGGGGTCTACATAGTGATTTGGGGAGTTGCTTTGCTAGAAGTTGGGGTGGGTGTCTGCAGTTTCCACAGGAAATTCCTTGGGCTTAGCAGTGGGAGACATGTTTCCAAGATGGATTCTGAGGAGGATGACAAAATATCCCTCCATCCCCCCAGGATGCAGAATGCTGATTTTGCAGAGAGGACATGAGTTAAGGACAGGGCTCAGATGAGAGAGGGCGGGAGCTGCAGCAGCATACGGCCATTCCCACCTCTGTCAAGTGGTGGCTGTTTATTCTCATTCAGTCAGCAAACATTGACTAAAATGTCTGTTATGTGCCAGGGACTGTGCTTGGCATAGGGTTCCAGGGGAGTAAAACAGCCAACATTCTTCAAGGCCTATGGATGAAGAAAGCCTCTGTGGAAACTAACTGATCAGACTAGCACTGTCCAACAGAAATATAAAGTGAGCCAAAAATATAATTGTATATAATTATAGAATTTTATGTAGTAAAATTTTTCGTAGTCACTTGAAAAAAGTGAAAAGAAACAGATGAAATAAATTGAAATAGTGCATTTTATGTAGCTTAATATATCCAAAATATTATCCTTTCTGTATGTAACCAATGTGTTCCAGTAGAGGATGGAAACCTTTAAAGGGGCTTTGAAGTTGGACTCTAGTAACCCACCCCTAAACTTCCTGGCTCTGTGACCTTGGGCAAATCATACCACCATTCTGAGCCTCTGTTTTCTTTTGTGCTGAATAGGTATAATAACACTGTGATGGGTCAGCTTCCTGAGGGAAACAGACTCAGAGCTGGAGATTTGCATGCAGGTTTACTGGGGAGAGTTCTAGGGCTCAGCCCTTGTTGGGGGATAGGGGAAGCAGGATCAGGCTAAGGGAGGAGTTGAACTGTTGTGATTGAAGCCTCAGCCAATCCCAATATCATCACCTACCTGCAGCTCACCTGACTCTGCAGAATTGTCCTATGTGGAGACAAGGGGGCTGGGCCAGACACTGGATGCAGGCTGCCCCCAGGAAAGAAACATGTGACCTTAGGCAAGGAAGTTCTCTTTCACCTGGTGGGTGTAATTCCAGGGGATGAACTTGGCTAGGAGTCATCAGCCAACAGTATTCCCAGGAGCTGGAGGAATGAGTGTCTCATCCCTGAAGGAGAGATATGGGCACACACGGTAGAATCCACAACCTTCTGGGGTTATTAGGAGGATTAAATGTCATAAAGTGTGCCAAGTGATTGGCATAGGACATGGCACATACTAGCCTCTCAATAAATGGTCTGAGATGATATTGTTATGATTGTGATAATTATTATGATTATTCTGATTTCAAGAATATTTGTGAAGAAACTAATGGATGAAAGGAGGCAGTGAGTGACTTCCAAGCAGCCTTAAAGTCTGGGAAATTCCAAGGAAATAATAATCCTTGGAGAGTTCAGTGGCCTCTGCAAAGCCTCAGCATCGCTGAGATGCTGACAGTAGATTTGCATCCTGAAAAAGCTGCCAAGTCTGCAGAGGAACCAGCCTGCTTTTGAAGGGGAAAGGTAGAAAGAAGCAGAGGTTTTAACAAAGCTGTTTTGCATTTGAACCATCCCAGGTTTAGGGTTCTCTGGAGCTAAGAACACTTCTGGAATCAGCCAGAATGTGCATTTTTGTTATCCTGGTGGCAGTTTTATTCTGCATTCTCACCATGCCGGATGCTGCCTGGGACTTTATTTCCAGCTTGAACTCGGAGCATGGGCATTATGCTGAGAGCTTTGCATTTTACACAGGACATCTTTAGGCCCCCGGGGTGGCAGGCTTGGCAAGCTTTGTCCCTCACTCTTGGCCCAATAGAGGCAGCCTTTGATCCCTCCCCAGAAAAAGTGCTGAGCTAGCAGGACATACTGCTGGAGCCTCAAGAGACACAAAGCGTATTAGAGGCTCTAGGAGTTTTCTCCCAAAGTGGTGGCTTTTCCCCCTCTCCTGGGAGCTCTGAGGGGCCTGCTGTAGAGGATGTGCTTGTCATGGATGGGATAGGAGGGCTCACTGTGAGCTCCTTGAAGACAGCTTGCAGGTTTAGTTTGCCACTGTATCCCCAGAATTATCACAGGGCTTAGCACATAGGAGAAGCTCAGTGAATATTTATTTATTGGATAAACAAATGAATGAACATATGAATGAATAAATGATCAAACAAAAATTCTTTGCTGGAAGGTACTGGAAGGCCCTAACTCACCCTCCTGATTTTTGGATCCCAGGAAGGCCAGGAAGTTGCCAAGCACAGAGATGTGACTGTCCCCTGAACCATTGGCCACTTGGGGTTGTGCATATTATCTGGTCTCCCATGTAAGAGTGTTCTATAGTGATGGAGAGACAGAGCATGCCATGTGCTTTTATGTACCAGATCCTTTACCCAGGCCACTCCTTCTGCCTGGTCACCTTTCTTCCTCCTCACTCAGATAGGTACTGGTCATCTCTGGGGGCTCAG
Source organism: Micronycteris hirsuta (assembly GCA_004026765.1). Taxonomy (NCBI): domain Eukaryota; kingdom Metazoa; phylum Chordata; class Mammalia; order Chiroptera; family Phyllostomidae; genus Micronycteris; species Micronycteris hirsuta. Next base: position 112,590 of record PVJI01003295.1, read on the forward strand.
TGCGGAATTGCCTCTTCAAGGGAGACCTTAGCAGCTCCCCTGTTCTCCCACAGCCCCTGGGCCTGTCTCTGCAATAGCGCATTTCACATGTGGGTGGTGTGTTAGTTTCTGAAACACCACCCATCTGTGGGTTCTTTGAGGAGGGACAGGCTGGGATTGATTTCTGAGGCCTGCACCTATAGGGACTGGAATGCAGCAGGGACTCCATATTTTTTTTTGGAAGGGAGAAATGAATGAATGAAATTAGAATGCTCTCAGGAAATCCTCAACCTGGGAAGTGTTTTGGCAAGACAGGGGGCATGGACATTCCCAGACAGGTCAGAGACAAATCATTAAGACTACCACCCCAGAGAGTCTGGGGCCCTGGGGGCAGGTGGTCCATGGGTCACATTTTTAGGAACTCAGCATCAGTATTGCAAGCAATTTTAAAAAAAAAGTCCTTCTCCCTTGCTCATACACTCTGAACTTAAAGAGTGAGTGGAAAGTGTTACTTATGTAGGATCAAACAGACTATCTTCCCAAATGTACTGCATCTTATTCTAGGCAGCAAGAGGCAAAGATGATTCTTCCCCAGGAGAGCTGAGGATGATTATGATAAACAGAGTTTGCTCCTGGAGGTGGGATGGTCAGGCAGGAAGAAAGAAGATAACAAGGAAGAGGAGGAGAGGGAGAGGTTCAGTGGGTTCCATAGCATTTGTGTAGTTTCTCCTAAACCTGGGGTCAGGGGGGCATTTACTGTTACTGTATGATTCCAAGGGCACAGGCGCAGAGATGCAGACATGCTTACTTCATCCTGACTGCTCTCGAACCATGACTGCTCTGTTTCTCTTATTCTCTCTGTTTCTGTTATTTGCACTGGAATCTGAGAGTTGGGAGATTCTGGAATGTTCACATTAGAGATAATACTTCTACAGCCCAGCTTACAATGTATTTTTCCCCATCAATGTTCTCATAGGACCCTTCCTATAAATCAGTGAGGTCATCACCATTGTCCCTTCTCTCACCTCTGCCCTTTGTCTGAAGAGAGAAAAATGAACTTTTTAAAAGAATTCATAGCCAGTATGTGGTACAGCTCCTGTGATAGGCATCACTAATTGATCATGGCACTAGCCTGGTAACCTCAACCGCTTGTCTGGGCAGTCACTACTAATCAAATGGAGATAAGAGTGGTTTGCCTTCTGCTGGACTAAGAAGACCATGTTGCTGCTCGGGGTATATCAAGTCCTACCCTACGCTGTTACCCGTCCAGCATTCTGTCCCTCTTTCTCATCACCATTAGCTGCTGTTGTATGCATGACTCTGGACCCCTGACCACTTCCATCACATTCTCACGTCCTTCCTTCTCCTTCTATGGGGCTTTGTATGGCACCTTCTCTTTTAGTTCTGTCAAGCTCTCTGTGACCAGGAAACCACATCCCACTGTGGATCTTATACCACACAGATCCTTCCCTCCTATAGAGTTCCTTGGGGCAGAACTTCTCATCCTCAGCACTATTGATATTTTGGGCAGATAACTCTTTGCTGTGCAGGGCTGTTTCATGCACTGTAGGATGTTTAGCAGCACCCCTGGTCTCTACCCACTAGATGCCACTAGCACTCCCTCTCGTATCTGTGAGGACCAGAAATATCTCCAGACATTGTCAAATGTACCCAAGGGGTTAGGCAAATTTGCCTCTGCTTGAAGTACTGTATTAGCAGTACAGGTGACCCTTGTGCAATGCAGGTTGTTAAAAAAAAATTCTCAGCGGGTGAAGGATGGGAGTTTGTTGAATAAATAGCCCAATTCCCCACAGCTTAGTCGGATCATTCTGATGTGTTTTTTAGAAAGTTCACAGCGGGATGAGTCCCAGTTGTCTATCATAACACACACATTGACTCACCCTGTGTTGGCTTTCTATTTTCCCCATGTCTTCCTCACTTCCCGCTGCAGCTTCCTGAGAGCATCCCCCAAACAAAGGACTGAACCCAACGCCTGTCTTAGTTTCAGTTTGCATAGTTGAATGGCAAGAAATGGCTGAGTGTAATGTAGACAGGACCCAGTCCACCCATGTGGCTTGTGAGGAATGAACCTTCTAGATTCCCAGTGGTTCTGAGAATGACCTTGCCTGGCTCCCAGGCCCACAGGGGACTGGCACTGCAGCACCCTGCTGGAGCCCCTTTACCAGGAATGCTGGGAGGTAATGTCAGAATTGGAGGCAGGTGAGTATAGTGGGTAGGGGAGAGAGTGGAGTTAAATGTCAGTGTGTGCGCCCTGACTCCAACATGTTATTTTGGGCAAGTTACTTCTCTCACTTTGATATTCTCCTCTGGAGGACAATCATATGATTTATCATCCAGAGACAGGGACATGGGGGCAGAAAGAGAATAATATTAATGATTATGCCAGAAGCATGGACATGAGCTAGGCTGTGGGGGACCCCTTACTCATCTGCCAAGTGAGATAGTAATAATGCTGTGGGGTCATTAAAACATATGTTACTATTTTAATTCTTGAAACAGTCCCACAGGACAAGTGCAATTATTACCCCATTAAACAGATGAGTAAACTGACACGGAGGGAGGTTCAATGACTGGAGTCCAGAACCTGCTCACGTCCAGGTACATATTCACTGCCCTTGATCATGATGCTATGAGGGGATGGGAAGGGAGGGGTGGTGATGTTGGAACTTCCAGGTGGACACCAGCTTTCCAAGTCCTATGTTACATTTACTGAGTGCTTGCTACATACCGGCACATCATGTAGGTCCTCATATTTATCCTCACCCCATGAGGTTCAGGCATTGCTTTTATTGCAGACCTAATTCTAACCACTACACTTGCCTGCCTCAGATTCTGAACTTAGCTCCTAGTGCTTTTGGGAAAGATGCTCTGGCAATGTCAGTCATTTGTCAGCCTGGAACCTCCCAGGACCAGCCTCAGAACTCTTTGGAATCCTGAAGATTCATTCCTCACAAACCCCATGAATGAGCTGAATCATGCCTACATTATGCTCAACCATCGGTCATCCTTTAATTATGAATGTATAAATTGAGCCGCTTTTATTTTTCAAGGCCATAAAACTATTCTTTTAAAGTAGCTCCTGCTCAGCCCATTCTCACAGACAAACATAAATAAATCATAACACTCTTCAATGAATTATGCATTAAATACATATCTGTAAAACTTCCCCATAAATAGTAGGACTTTGATCATATGGGATTTTAATTGGGCCCTAAATCAATTTTTATATCTCCATTGATGGAATTTAAATGTCTGTCATTATTATATGATAAAAAATAAAATCGTCCTTCAAACTCCTGTGATTTTGATCCCCTCAGCTGGCCCTTACTTTCTGCAATTCAAATCTCAGCCCAGGTACTTGTGATAAAGAGATTAAAATGGTTCTCAGCGAGCCGATCGGCAGTGTTCAGATAGCATTGGAGAGTAAGAGGTGGAAAAATGATGGGATTATTGAGGGAATATGCAAGTGTGGAGTGAGCAGAGAAGTTAGGGCACAGGGAGTCTGGGATGGGGAGGGAACAAAGACGAGGAGAGAAAGAGGGGAGGGAGAGAGACATGCATGATGGGGGAAGCAAAATTACCCACTCTCTGCCAAGTCCTGTAACTCCAATGGTTCATTTAACATATTCTCTCACTCCATGAGATATGGGCTCCATTCTACGGGTAAGAAAACAGACTTAGAAAGGCCATGGGGTTTTTGCAAGGCCATGCTAAGTGTCAAAGCCAGGATTCAATCCCAAGTGGTTCTGGCTTCTGAGCATTTGTTCTTTCTCATTCAAGGGGGGTTGGATGGTCAGTTTTGTAAAATCTTATTGGGGTGACACTTTCCTGATAGATGGTAATATGCCACTGCTTAATGAGATGTAGGGGGCTGATGAGTGAGAGCCTACTAATATATTGGTGAGTTTCCTACTTAAATGCTGTTATTTCTCAGGGGTCTCTGAGATAAAAGACCTTGTATCTTGTGAGGAAATAAGCTCCATGTCGGTAGAGGTAATCAAGAACAGAGGTCTAGTAACTCCTTTGGGATGTCTCCAACTGATCTTAGAAGTTCCTATAAATACACAAATGGAAGTGTCTTAGGCTCCATGTGCAGCCACAAGGAAGAGGAAATGCTCTTCGGGTCCCTCCAGAGCAGAGTCCTTTGCATGTCTCTCAGAGCACTTATCTTGCTCATCTTCATACTTGGGTAGGTAGGAAGCTAGAAAACACTCCTTAGAGTTGAAATGTTTCAAAAAAGACCTGGCTGTGATTCCAGTGACTGTAGACAAGTTCCTGTGCATCTTCCAGAATCAGTTTTCAATCTGTAAAATGGTGAAGTAACAGTCTTTACCATCTCCTATGATGTATACATATATTATGTATATCCCCCCAGATTCATGTGTTGAAGTTCTAACCCTCAATGCTTTAGATTGTGACCATATTTAGAGAAATGGCCTTTAAAGAGGTAATTAAAGTTACATAAGGTCATATGGTGTTGGGAACCACCCTGCCTGGTTTCAGGTTTCCTGGGATATCAGGCCTTAGAAAAGAATGCATAAAATTCTGTGAAACCTGCTTTGCTAAGAATACCCTCGATTTAAATGTCAAGGGTCCAAGCGTAAAATGAGTTCCCTTCTCAAGGTTTTATGGCCCTTTAGCTATCTGACCCTGACTCAGAATAAGCCCTCATAGTTCTTTGAATGTTATCTATTGTTTGATTATTACTACCTGACAATGATTGAGCTTTACTTGTATACTCCCTGTATTCCTATGCAAATTAAACCCAATAAAAGCCCATTGAGGAACAAGCTCCAGGCCCTTCTCCTTTGAGAGAATGGCTACCTTTCCTCCCCAAGCAGATCATGTCTTGGTGGACTTATTCTCTTCGGGTGGATGGAGGATGAGGTGGGCTAAGCCAATTTGCCTGATAAGAACAGGGAACTTGGACATAGAAGAAAAGATCACGTAAGGTTGCTGTGAGTAATGGACATCTGCAAGCCACGGAAAGAGGCCTCAGGAGACACCAACACTGCCAACACCTTGATCTTAGACATTCAACCTCCAGAACTATGAGAAGATAAATATCTGTTGTTTAAGCCCAGGGTGTGATATTTTGTTATGGCAGCACTAGAAGACAAATACACCATCTCGCAATGTTGTTATGGGAATTCAGTGTACATGAAGTACATAAAGTGCCTTGTGTGGTGCGGGCCCTTAGTGGACACCCGGTGTATGCTGGTTGCCCTACTGCCCTGTCGTCCCTATTGGTCATATTGCTGCTATAAGCTTCTGGGAACTCCTTGAGAGTCCCTTGTTTCTATCTTAGTATCCTGACACATAGTCAGTATGCAGTAAATGTTTGCTGAACTGAATTGCAAATGCAGCAGCAGATGTGGCCACTTCCTAAAGCACAGGGTCTATAGTTCTGTCCTTGTTATCATCCCTTCTGAGCCCCATCCCAATGCCATTCATGTTTTCTCCCTTCATTATGGAACCTCGCTTAGGAGGTCTGAATTGCCTGGGGCAGCCCCTCTCTCATCAATACCACCCTTTATTGAGCATTAACTATGTCCTAGACACTGGGGTTTTCATAGATTATCCCATTGGAAGTCTATTAGCAACTCCACAAGGTAGTAATAGTATTATCATTCTCACCTTTGTAGATGAGGGAACTGAAGTCCCAGGCAGTTAATTCTCCCAAGTTATCCACCTAGTTAGGAAGTAATGATGCCTAGAATCAAATCTGGGTTGATCTGATCTCAAAACCTGTGTGCTTATCCACTAATCAAAAGCACTTGTAATTTAGATTCAATGGTTCATAAAACAACAACAGTAACAGGAGTAGTAAGTACTATCTATTGATTACTTGCAATGTGCTAGGCATTGTGCTAATTTAATCCTCTCAAGAACCAACAGGTAGGTACAATCATTACCTGCGTGTAAAGATGAGAAAACTGAGTTATAGAGGGTTTGATGACTTGCCCAAAGTTGATAGCTAATTAAGGGTGGAATAGAACGTGGACCCGTGATTCTCAATTGTTAATCACTGTGCTGTATTGATAATTACTGAGCATCCACCATGGTGCCTTCTGTGCTGGGACTCCCCTTACAACTTAGTAAACCTCTCTAGGAGAGGTCCAGAGAAGTGGAGAGCATTGACTATAGATGACACAGCTGGTGAGTGGCTGCGTTATGGCTTTTAGGCCCCTCAGACTCCTATACTTTCTGCTGTCCCCAAGTATGCTCCTATCTCCATTTCTACATTTTCTGACATCATAACTACGCCCAGGTGGCCTTGAGGACTTTTCCACCCTGAAAGGTGGAGCCTCCTGGTGAGTGACTGACAGTCAGGTATTCACAGGGGAGCTGACCTGGAATGGCCTCAATGTTTACTTCCTCATTACTTTGATTCAGAGCTTGTGCAAATTGAGGACTCAGCAGCACTAGGATTAGGCAATTTTCTTGCCTCCTGTAATGTACTTTCTCTGAATTGGTTCTTTCAAAACAATTATTTGAGGCCTTCAGATTGTTCCTGCAGCCAAGCTGAGAAAGTCAGTTGACACATCTTCATATTCCAACATGTATTAGGACTCCTTTCAACCCAAACTGGAACTTGCAAATACAGGAAGGGAAAGGCAGGACAAAAAGTCGCTCCTCATACCAGAGCTAGGATCCAGCAATGCAAATCTTCTATGTAAAAATCATTCACTGAGCCCCTCTGTGCTTTCACATCTTTTCCTCCTAACTCCCTATACTGAGCCTCTGAGATGGACACTATTATTTCCATTTCTCTGTTGAGGATACTGAGGATCATTGAGGTGAAAAAAATTTCCCAGGTAACTGAGCAAGTCTTCAGCCCTTTCCATCTTTCACTCGTGTCTCCTTTCTTGGAACTTTCAGAATATAAATTGTGTCTTTCCTCCTTTGGCACTTACTAAGGTACGGTCTCACCTCTGGAAAGGCAGCAGAGTTTAGAGATTAAAAGGATAAGTTTTTGAATCAGGGAGATGTGGGTTTGAATTCTAGCTCCTTTTAAAAAAAGAATTTAAAGTAACTTTTATTTTATTTATCACCAATGCAAAAAACCTCTTGCTCTCATCTCAAATATTAATATGTATGCTTTGTTATTAAATTTTTATTTTTAAATTATAGTTGAGATCCAATATTAGATTAGTTTTAGGTGTACAACATAGTGATTAGACATTTATATGTGTATGCCTCACAAAGTGATCACCCCAATATGTCTAGTACCCCTCTGGCACCATGCATAGTTGTTACAATATTATTGACTACATTCCCTATGCTTCATCTCTTAGTAGCTATGTAATCTATTAGCTCTTTAACCACTGTGAGCTTGTTTCCTTTTCTGCAAAATGGAGATAAGAAGAGTACTTAATTAGTGGAGTTCTTTTGGGGAAAACAGTATATTTAAAATAGTTAAAACAATTCTTTCACATTGCAAATGCTTAAGAGAGCTTAGCTGACTTTTGTTTATGTCATTATTGTTAGTTTGTGAGAATATGGTTATAAAAATGCTGACAGGAAAGCAAGCAAACAGGTTTCAATTACAAAGTTTGTAAATTCTAGCTTTGTGGCTTTGAATAAGACATTCAAATTCTCTGAGTTTCAGTTATTTAAATTCTGTTCAATGGGGATATTGAGTTTGGTTCTGCTTGCTTGACAGGTGACCTGTGGGGTCTCAGATGGCACTATGGACCTCCGACAGTGTTCAACAGTCAGAAGATGTTTAATAAAAGTGTGCTGAATGAGTAAGTTAACTTTATATGAACTAAAAAATATCCCAAAGTGCTTTCTAGATATAAAGAACTGCTGGTCAACAGTTAACACAGGAAAAGAAGGAAAATTACAAGAAATCACAAGAAAGAAAGACAACAAAGGGAGGGGGAAAGAGAAGAAAACCCTATCTTCTTATGAACCATGATGTGGTAGTTAAGAGAAGAGGATCTGGAGTTGGACAGTTGACTTGAATCCCTACTGAGCCATTCGCCATCTGTGTCCTTGGGTACATTGCATACTCTTCTGGGACTTCATTTTGCCAACTCTAAAAGTGCACAAATGTTACCTATATAATAGGGCTGTTGTGAGGACTAGTAAGACAATAACTGCAAAGTGTATGGCATGGAGCCTAGTGCACAGTGGTTACTTACCACTCCTGTTATTATAGCTAGTATGGATACCTAGCACTGTGCTGGGGGATATAGTTAAACTGGCATTTATTAAGGACCAACTTTTCAGTCATATTTTATCTAATCTTCACAGCAACCCAAGAAGGAGATGCTATGATTAGGCTCTGTGTTTTTACAATGAGGACCACAGGATCAGAGAAAATGAAGTATCTAACCCAAGGCTGCACAACTAGGAAGTAGTGGAGCCTTAGTTTGATGCCAGGTCTGTCTGACTGTGGAGACCTTGGGTCCTGCTCCTCAGCAAGCAGAGGAATTCTCACAACTGGATGAAGAGGAAGGGGAGGGAGGGAGACCAGAAGGGCTGCAGACCAACCCAGACAAAGGCAGCTGTTGGGGCTTCTCTTGTTTCAGTGGAGAGGACTTCAGGGGCTCTGAGAAATGGCCAGGTCTGTGATGTTTAAAATGCTTTCCTCTCTTTTAGAGTTTATGAAGGCTTCTACAACTTCTTGACCTTTGAAGGGTTCTTACAAACTCTTAGGAGCGCAGCATGTGAAGGAAGTATCTGACTTTCAGTCCTCAACTGGAATTTGGGAGACAAGGTGGTTCTTGATGGGTTAGCCCAAGAGTTGTCTTCTTTCACTGACCACCTGCCCTATCACAGAGGTCCTCACATAATACTGTTTTGTTCAATGTCAGTTTGTTATAACGTAAGTGAGATCCTGGAGGAGCTTAACTTTTGTTTATATCAATTAGCCTGTGGTAAAAATGGCTTTGTTTTATGTGTATTCACTTCTAGTCACAGAACCTATTAATGATGTTACGTGGAAAAGGGGAGAGAATCACTGCTTTTCTTAATGTTATGTAAGTCCTGGGTAGCTGGACATTCTGATGTAGAATGCGGGAGGAAAATGCAAGTACTATATCCTTGAGACTCAGAAATATGAAAATAGCTGGGGCTGTTGGGGGCTTAGACAGCTCCGTTGGAGGGTATTGTATATTGTCAAATGTTTTAGGAATAAGACAAGGACTTAAACCGTACCCTTGAGGATACTAGTATCAAATTCTTTCTACCTTTCTTGCTATTGCCTTGATTTTTAAAAAATTGTATGTAAGCTTCTTGATAACAAGAATTGGACTGTGGGAACAGGCATTTTGAAATCATACTTTAATCTGGGACAGAGTTTCTTGATGAAACCTTTGTAGAAGTTTCCACACTGTGGCTAAGAGCTTAGACTCTAGGATCTGAAGATCCACTTCCCCACTCACCAGCCATGAATCCTGGGGCCACATGCTCAGGTGCTCTGGGTCTCAGTGGCCTCATCTCTGTAATGTATAATGATACATGACCCCTGGCATAATTGCAAGTAAGAAGTGAGAAAGGCATGTTAAATGTTTAGCTTAGCAACCTATTATTATTTTTTGATAATTTTAAGGGTTCAAGTTTAGGAATCAAGATATATGAGCTCCAATAAAGCTTTATCATTTGCCTGGCAATGGAAGGACAAGTTACTTAACTGCTGTGAACCTCAGTCTCCCTGCTGATAAAATGACATCAGTAACAACAACAATAAATATATAAGTTGCGGGGCTCCTGTGAATTAGATGAAAGGCAAAGCTGGTTAAGTGCTTAGAAAACTCCTTGAACCCTAGAAGCATTAAATGCATAATTAATATGATTTTCCTGATTCTCTTGGTCTTGCTGGAGAAGAGGCACTGTCTGCCTCCATGGTTTTAGGAAACACTGAACAAAAGTCAGTAAATCTGCAGAAAATATGAAGGTAACATTGTCTGAGGAGCCCAAGAGATGTATTGTCTGCACCATACAGTGTCCTGGTGGCAGCAACATGGACCACATCTGTAAATCACAGAGCATGACCCATTTGCAGCAGGCACCTCAGTGGGACCCATGGGAACTGGAAACAGGATTATGGGTCTAAGTGCTCAGAAGGGGGGGCTGGCTGGAGGAAGCTCTGCCATCTTCCTGCTGTTTCCCAGGTATCCCAGGCCCAGGAGTCAATGTGAATGGAAAGGAAACCCTACTGAGGAATGTATAAAGTATAAATATAGACTGGGGTTTTTTGAGCTCCCTGTCAACTGCTTATGGGTAAGGACGTGTGATGGGGCAAAGTTTATTTTATCTTTAAGGGGCATGGACCCAATAGAGCTGCTCCAGTGCAATTATTTCTGAAATACCCTTGAGGAATTCTTTTCACAGCTCAACATCTAAATAGTGCTAAAGGTATCAGTTAGACTCCATGTGTGTGTAAACTCAGTTGTTTTCAATTTCTGCTCCCTCAGAGCCTCTCTCTTCTTGGCAGGGCCCCTCAGAGACCACTTGGCAGATGGCTGCTGGTCCTTATCTACAAAGAGCTGTCAGTGCTGGGGCATCAGAGCTGACAATATTTCACAAGGGCCCTTCTACCATCTCAGGGCAATCGGGTATCTCAGGAGGCTCCAGAGCAAGATTAAAAATAAGAAAGACTCAGACACACTCTGGATTCTTTTATCTGACTTGTTTCCAGAAATTGCTTAGGTGTCTGCTGTCTGAAATGGTAATTACAGCACTAATAATTGTTACTGCACAGTGATTTCTCCCCTTTCATAACAGGGCCACCCTGATTTAGTAGGGAGCTCAATTACCTTGGAACTGAGCTTATTTGAGGCCAATGCATTTGTTAAGAGCTGTCCCACACAAATTTGTGCACAGTGAGAGGGAAGCCAGATTTCAGTGATCTGGGTTCCGGACAGTAGAGCAGCAATTTTAATAAACAGAACAAAATCTCACAGAATGGGGTACTAATATCAGGGATCTGAGACCCCTTAGAGGGCAAATGACTCTGCAACCCCATAATGGTGATTATTTACTTGTTTATTCACTTGAAACATGTTATTGGAAACCTGTTTTGTATCAGTTCCTGTATTTGGTACTGGGAATACAGGCACATCCTGACCTTCAATGTCTAGCAGAGGACACAGTCATTCAATAAATTATTTTACTACTTAATGTAATTATGAGGAAACTTCCTAGTGCTTTGACATGGCATGGAAGGGAATCACGTCTATGTCGGGAGTTGAAGGACGTGACACTTCAGATGGGCACTTCCTGTCATTCCTACCACTTCTGCGGCTGTTGCTGCTACCGCTATCACTATTTCTATTACCACGGTGGCTGCTGCTGCTGTCACAGTCACTACGACCACTCTTTCTTCTTTCTCTCCTCCTGATCATTTGGTCTATTCAGGACTGAAGCAGCCTAGGTGTTTTTCAAGTAGATTGAGTTGCATGACAAGTCAGTGCAATACAAAGGATGAGATGCATTGTTCCTGCTTTACAGATGAGGACATTGAGTAACTGAAATGGTAGGTAGTCTGACCATGAAATAACAGTTAGTTAGTGATGAGATAAGGAACCTCACGTTCTCATTAAATCTCATTTCCATTGTTTATATTCATGGTGCAACATTTCAGAAATTCCAGTGTTTCCCACTGGGATACATTTTCTGGAGGGCTCAGCGTTTGTGTGTTCTGTCCACTGATTGGTCTTCAGTGCTGTGTGTGGTGCCTGGTCCACAGGACTCACATACGATGGATGAATGAATAAGTGAATAATTAAGTAAACGAGTAAATGAATGGTGAACCTTCTTCACTGACTTTGTTATAATATCAGGAAACTTTATCTTTTTAATGGGTTCCTCTGCACCGACCAATCTTTCTCTTTCTCTGTCTGCGAACGAAATGCCACAAACCTGTGCAGAAATATTTTTAAAAAATCAGACTATTCAAATAAAAATATTTTGGAGTTCTGTCTGTGTCCCTGTCATTAAAACCATACCACAAGTTTATATCTTCAGATTTGAAGCTTAAAACGTGATTTAAATCTAATCTTCCCTCACCTCCTGCCTCCACCGTCCCCTGACTGAACGTTCATATTCAGTGGTATTAAAAATCAATGTGAAAGTAACATTTTTTTCCTCAACCATCTGTTTAAAGAAAATAACTTGGCAATTATGCCATGCTAAAGATGGGTCAGCTATAGCTCCATAAATGATTCACTGTGCTCTTTAGTTATGTAATATTATGCTTTCCTCCTGTACTTAAGAATATTTAGGCGTAAAGACAGGGCCGCATAATAAGAGAACACACTTAAGAGTCAGGTAGTCCTAGGTTAAAATCTCAATATAAAGACTTTGGAAACTCATTATCTTCTCCGGGTCTCAATGTCTTTAATTTTTCAACAGAAACACTAGTACCAACATTGTTAGCATGTGGTGGGATTTATGTAGGGCAACTGAGAAACTCCAAGCCTAATGCTAGGCATATATTAGGTCATTCCATCCATGGAAGTTTCCTTCCTCCTTGGAGAATCATTTACATGATGGAGGTGAAGGACCTTCGCAGACTGTGCTATATCCTGTAGGGAGGCGCCCCTCTCCCTGCCCTCATCTCCTGCAGTTTCCTTACCAGGTTTTGGGTTTCAGCCATGTGAAACCGCTTAGGCTCCAAATGCATCATTTTCCCCACATTGCATCCGATGGCCGCCTTTTAGATGGTCTCCAGTTTAGTTTGCCCAATAACTTTCTCTGTCCAAGCTACTCCCTGCTCCCATCACGTTGATTCCACTTCCTTCTGTGAGTTCCCCATCAAACCCAAATTCACCTATTTGTTTCTTATCAGTTTGTATCTTATCATTTATTTGCTATGTTCCTTCCTCCTCCAATAGGAGTGTGAGCTCCCCTATGATGGAGTCTGTCTGACAACCTATATCCCTGTCACTTAGCATATAACTGGAGTTCTAAAAATATTTCCTAAATCAATAAATATGGTTGTTATTGCTATTATTAGATAATAAGAATATTCTCCATAATAAAAGGCAATATTACAGTATATGCAACACAAAGGGAGCCTGAATATTATTAGGACACTCATTGACTGTGGACCAGTTTCTGACCATATCCTAAGGGTGGCTGGGTTGTATGTAGTTGTAGGATCATTCTTTCATTAGTTCCCCTCTTCTAAGCTAATTGTGTCCACCCTTGTCCTCTGAGTAGACACTCAGTATTGTTGAATGGATCAATAGGGTTCATGTGGACCTTCTGGTCAGCAAAATAGCCCCATACAGAGAAAATTAAAACAAAAGTAAAAGGTTGACTGAAAAGCATAGTAAAATGGATGAACTCACATCAGAAACTTATGCCCAATGTAGGTTTGAGTAACTCATCATTCTTCCTTGGCCCAGCCCACTCCAACAATTACCCTAGGAGAAGTACCCTCAACAAACCACCAATGTTCTCCTTGCTGAAAAGAGCCTGGGTACTGCCACACTCCCTCTTGCTTCTACTCTCCACAGTAATTTCCAGGTTTGACCAGTCCTTCCTTCCTGGAAAACTCTCCATGGTCTTATCAGCTTTATAGCAGCAAATCAGGCCATTGGATATGGAGGCAGACAGACTGAGAGTAAATCCCCACCCAACTCCTATTGGATGTACAATCCTGAACAAGTTACTTCATTCGTTTCAGCTTCAATTTCTTCCACTCTTGGGTGAAGACTGGAATTGTATCTCACTGTGGAAAAAAAAAAAAAAAGACTGGAGCTGTACCAAATTTAAAGAGCATTTAAAAAATCCTCATGAAGCTCATAGCACCTGACTAGCATAGAGAGCATTCAAGAAAAGTTAACTAGGGGGGGACGAAAGATGGCGGCGGAGAAGGAAGAAGCGTGATCGCTTTCCTCCGGCCCACTGGCGGGATATCTGGCCGATTTTCTGAGGAGCAGAGCGATCACCCAGCTGTATTCCGGTGTGGGGGAAGATTGGAAACCAGGACTGCGCATAAAACTGAAAGATCAGCCGGTAGGGAGACTGCTTCGGAGGGAAGGGGTCCCTCGGGCCTCACGGGGAGCTGGGAGGTCTGCGGATCCAGTTGCAGCAGCTCCCCGGTTTGCTCCAGGTTCCGTGGGAGGGAGCTGGATTGGGGTGTGTGAGTTGCCAAAGCAGACGCGCGCGTCTGTTGGAAGAGCCTTGGTCTCCAGCAGTCCGGAGGTCAGTGCGTACCTGGGGACTGATTTGCAGAGGCTGGGGATCCCAGCGGGAGGAATTGGAGTCTGAATTGAGAGGCGAACCCAACCCCAGAGCTCCTGGATTGGGCGCGCACCCGGTGGAGCTAATCGGGGGCGGTTGGCATAAGTGCCCGACC